>CDFA01021052.1:0-12485 GCA_000826305.1 Acanthamoeba healyi | reverse complement strand
GACGAGTTGGACGAGGACGAGAGGCGGATCGACCACTTGACGGTGTTGGCTGCGATGTGGAACAGGTGGCCGAAGAAGTTGCCACTCGCCTCGACCCTGTAGAAGGAGAACTCTTGATCCACCGCCGTCGCTTCGGCGTTGGCCGAGTAGGCAAAGGTCGTCTCGTTCTGCTGGGTCAGATTAAAGTCTGCACAGCGAGCGCCCCACATCCACCAACACGCACGCGTCAGGTCTCCCCATAGATCAGAGGCATCATGCTGAGCGGGTCCGTCGTACTGGTTAGTGACGACGCGGGTACGTCGGTGTCGCCAATCTGGAGGGAGTCAAAGTCGGTTCGGACTATTACCAGCGCTGAGGCGCCTTCGGTCGCTGTCCCGTTCGTTCCTGAGCGCTTACGCCGTTAGAACACGAGCGCGCACGAGTGTGTGCGTTTGTGAGTGGCGGGTTAGCTACCGAGGATGGTGGCAGTGAGGTTGACGCCGGCCGCGTTGGTCTCGAAGCTCGACGTCACGTTGGTCACCCGCAAACTCAACAGCGGCGTGGCTGAGGGCGTGGCCGAGGGCATGGACGTGGTCGACGGTGTGGGTGTGGGTGTGGTTGAGGGCGTGGGCGTGGTCGAGGGCGTTGACGAGAGTGACGGCGAAGGCGTCGGTGAAATTGAAGGCGTGGGCATGGTCGAGGGAGTGGGCGTGATAGAAGGCGATGGCGTGCGAGTGGTTGACGGCGTCGGCGAGGGCGTGGTTGAAGGCGATGGCGAACGCGTGACAGAGGGCGTGGGCGTGGTAGAAGGCGTGAGACTAGCAGACGGTGAGAGCGAGGGCGTGGCTGAGGGCGTACGGGTGGCTGAGGGCGTGGGCAACTGTGCCGCGCACCCGGTGACGGTCAGCTTGAACGCCTCATTGTTGTTGATCGACCAGGACTGGTTCGGGTTGGCCCGCGAGGCCAGTCCCACCGGCAGCACCAGCTCGGAGCCGTCGGGCGTCGTCACGCTCGCCGAGTCCCAGTGACCAGTGTTACCAGTGTCGGCGACCAGCCAGTAGATGCCTGGCGCGAGGACCACGCCGCCAGCCGCCGGCGTCGCGACGAAGCCATCAGCGAGGTTTGTGATGCCGAGCGTGGCGCCAGAGAGCGCGCCAGAGCTGGGTTGACCAGAATTGTCGGGATAGAGCGCTACCGCATCGACGCCATTGGGGCCTGTTACGTCGTTGTGATGCGACCGTCAGTCGTAATCCCACGTTGGTCAAACAGCAGAGCAGGAGCAGCAGAAGAGGAGAAAGCAAGCTGAGCAGCAAAAAGGGCCATTTTGCGCAAGAAGGAGGGAGAGCTGGACGGCGCGTAACTTGTGAGGGCGGCGCCGAAGCGGGTGACGTTAACGCTCTGGGTGAGGACCTGGAAGCGCACGCCTAGGAAGGGTTTGGTGACGGTAGAGGCCGTCGCGCTCCCCGTGTTGTCTGCCAGCGTAAGCCCGCAGCCTGCGTCACCCCACATCCAAGATTGAATCAATCAACAGGAGCTAAAAGAGACTCGACCGGAGTCAAAATAGGACCGGTCCGCACCTTGAGCGTCCGCCGAGGAAGCCATCCAGCTCACAACGACGACCACCGCTGCAAACAGGAGCCATAGCGCTGGCCTGTCCATCCTACTACTCGCTCTCCACGTTCGTCAGCGGCCAAAACAACAAAGCCGTCCGCAACGGAGAGAGGGTTGTGTGTGAACAGGAACTGCTGGTCTACTGGGCAAATCCCCAGCAATTTAATTAGCTTGTTGCCTTGATGTTCCAAATAGGCATGCCATCTGGGCACACAATCTCAGGAAGAGGTGAAGGAAGGAGTGTGACCATGATAGAAATCTTTGACAACAAATGGAGTTGGTACAGCACACCAGAGTGCTATGCTCAGTCCTGTAACTGTTTAGGACCACCCAAACTCAATGAGCAACTCAGCAGCTGTGCACAGCAAACGGAAGAGGAAGCAAGAGGAGTCCAGAGAAATGAAAGAGAAAATATTTTCTCATCATTTCCAGGAACAGGAGTGTTTCTCATCTTGGTGACAGGATCTGCAGTTTGAGGCGGATCGACTTTACCCTCCTGCAGCTTGTCGCGTAGGCTCCTCGTTGTCACCGGTGACTCCTTCTGCAGCAAAAGACATCATTTTTGATTATTTTTTTCCCATTTTTTTTTCGTCGCACACAATTCTCTGCTGCGATGTCGCACTCGGATGAGAAATCCTTCTCCATCGCACGAACACTGTTCACCGGCACCGTACGAACCCCGCGGCCCTGCTTCCCTCTATGATTTTTGCCCTGCTGACGTTCGTCGGCTCCACCCACGTGCGTGCAGGTATCCGGCATTGTGTGCAAGTTCGTCGAGCAGCCCTTTGACACTATCAAGGTTCTCCCTTCCTCCTTCTCGCGTGTGTTGTGTACACATGTCATGAGACACAGGCATGTGACCAGCCTCTCGCATGTGTGGCGAACACGTGCAGGTGCGGGTGCAGGCGGGGACCAAGGTGATGTCTCCCGGCGGCGTGCTGGTGCCCGAGTTCAACGGGCCGTGGGACTGCTTCGTCAAGACCCTCCGACGTGAGGGCTTCACCGCCCTCTACAAGGCACCCCTTCTCTCTTCCTCCACCTCTCTCCACCTCCTCTTCCTCGCTTGCTGACATCTGTGCGTGTGCGTGCGTGTGCGTGTGCGTAGGGTCTGCCGAGTCCGATGGTGGGATCGGCGCTGGAGGTGGCGTCCATGTTCGTGGTCTACAACGCGGCCAAGGAGGCGCTCATGGACCCCGAGACGCACCACGTCAGCCTTCCTCGCGTCTGTCTCGCCGGCAGCATCGCCGGTACCTCGCACTCACGCACACGCACACGCTCACGCACACGATCACGCGCTGACGGTCTGTCCTGTGCGTGCAGGTGTGGCGACGGCGACGTTCCTGACGCCGGTGGAGCTGATCAAGTGCCGCCTGCAGGTCCAGACCGGAGGCGGCGAGCCTGCCGCGGCGGCAGCGCGACGATCGACCCCGCCGGCTGCGGCTTCGGTCTTGACGGCTGCGGCCGCGACTCCGGGCGGCGCGCAGCAGCGACCACAGTTTCGAGGGACCATGCACTGCATCATGCACACCATCAAGACCGAGGGACCCTTTGGTCTGTGGCGCGGCTGGTGGAGGTACACGCGCACACACACACAACTCTTCCGCCGTCGTCTCCGCTCACTGAATCCTCGTCGTCGTGGTCGTGATCGATCGTAGTACGTTCTTTCGTGAGTTGGTGGGCACGGCGCTGTGGTTCGGTACCTACGAGACCGTGTGCCGAACGCTGGCGCCCGAGGCAGGCGACGCCTCTGACGTACGCCGTCGCCCTCACTTCTCTATCGGACGTCCGCAAGCACAGAGCTGAGTGTGGTGTCGTGTGTCGTGTGTCGTGTGTCGTGTCGTACAGGCGCCGCCACTGATCCAACTGCTGGCTGGCGGCTGTGCGGGCTGCATATACTGGGGCGTGCCCTATGTAAGTCCTCCCCTCTCGCGACACTCACGCGCGCAACGCGACACACAGCGTGACGCGAAGCACATGCTCACCACATCGTGCCAACAACGTACGCAGCCCATAGACACGGTGAAGAGCCGAATCCAGATCAAGCAGGCGGCCGAGCAGACCACCATCTTCAAGATGTTCGTCGAGGTTCTCCGGGAGGAGGGAGTCAGAGGACTCTACCGAGGTGAGTCCCACTCCACACACGTCGTATGCGTGCGTGCGTGTGCGCGTCGTGTACCGTGGTGAGACGGACGATCGATTGGTTGATGGATTGATTTCGTACGAGACTGACAGCACCATCAACGTTGTCATGTGTGGGATTGGGGGGGTGATAGGGATCGGCCCGACGATGATGCGTGCGATCCCGGGGTCGGCCGTGGCGCTCTTCACCTACGAACGCTCCTCTCGATTCCTGGATTGGCTCAAGGATGAGAAGCCGCACCTCTGCCCCTCCTTCTTCTAAGCTCTTCCTTCTCTCTTCATCTTCTCTCAATGATTCTCTCCTATTCGCCTTCAGTTGGTGCCAATGTTGGTGGTGGGGAGTCAAGTACCTCGAGTGGTGGTGACGGTGCGCTCAGCTGCCGCCGCCGGTGCGCTGCCTCTCGAGGAAGTAGTTGCCGAGGGAGACCATGACGGGGAAGATGGGGTCGAAGGCGCTGTCGCCGCGCTGGTTGACCTTGTTGGCGTAGGCGTCGAGCGAGGCCTTTATCAGCTTCCACACCTCGGGCTCCTGCTGCTCGTCCAACCACTTGCTGTACTTGGCAATGCTCCACCCTGATGAATCCCAACGAACGAACAAGATGTCACCAGCGATGAGGAGCCGTTTCTCACGCACGAACGCGGGAGAGATTGTGTGTACCGGCACGAACGTGCGGAGAGAGGAGCTCCTCGGGCGCTCGGGAGAACATGTGGTGCATGGCGGTGGTCATCGACAGACTCTCCAGTTCGGGTGAGCCCAGGATCTGGTCCTTTTCTCTGTGTAGAGAAGCGAGCGAAACAAAGGCGAGTGTGGGTTAGCGCTGGTTCTGGCAATGTATCACACAACACGAAGTGGAGATACCTGAATATGAGAGGCCGCAGAGCTCGGAGCTCCTTGTAGGGTTCGCCCAGGTCCTTGAGTGGATGAATGGGCGCGAGCGCCAACTCCATCTGCGCCATGTCGCCGGCCATCTTGAGCGTGCCTGTGCGAGTGACGAAAGTCAGCCACACTCAACAAAACAAAACACAGCAGCATCACGTGCGCGAGAGAAGACAGAGAGTCAGGTAGATACCGATCTGAGAGAGCGGCCGGACGAGCGCGGCGTGGCGGACAAAGAATGTGACCACACGAGTGGCGAGCGCCCTGCAATACATTGTTGGCGGTGGTCAGCTCAGTCCGGGCGTCACGGCGAATGGAAAAGATGTACCGCAGGCGAATCGAGATAGCAGGGCAAGAAGAGAAGTAGGAGAGGATGACTGCGTGGAAATGGTGGATTTGCTTCTGCAGCTTCTCCATATAGGCTGACACCTGATGGACGGCGTCCCTATGCTTGGATCTGTGGCCCAGCGCGACGCAAGACGCACCACACACGGTCAAGTCTCGGTCGATTCCAAGCAACAATATCCTTGTTGAAGGTACGGGACGTACCCGCCGTAGCCCTCATGATGAATGCCCAGAAGGGTGGCCTCGAGCTGAGCCGTTATGCGAGAGAACAACGGAGATATGATCTGCTGCCCGACCCTGCACTCGCGTGTCAGTCGCTCTTAGCCTTCCGAGTGCTGTTTACAGGAGGGGAAGGTGGTTTGACGAACCGAGCAAGCTGTTTGAGGGCGTCATCGATGTACTCGATCGCTAAGGGCGGAATGGCCGGGAGGAGGTTGGTGACCGCCGTGTGGAGCTGGAACAAGGCGTTGAAGATCATCGCGTTCTTCTTCTGCGACGGGTTGACAGCTTCGACCACCTGTTTATCAACCATCACCATGGGAGGTGTTAGTATCATCTCATTCCTCCCCTTCCCTCATCCGAGAGGTCCCACAGTGACAACTGACCTGGTAGGCCTCGGCTTCAGTTACGAGCATGTTCTCGCTCTTGACCGCAAAGTATTTGAGTGATTTGGCGACGCCTCTGTAGAGTATGCCAGATGAGTCAGTGGAGGCAGATACGCGCTCTCCGTGATCAAAAATCGTACCGGGCGATGGAGGCATTCAGTCGTTCGTCCAGCTTGGAAGATTCGAGTTCGCTCACGATGGCCTTGGACAGGACCACCTGCACAAAGATGGCATGTCGCAAACGATGAGCTCTCGCGCCAGCTTCCAGCAGGAGGAAAGGGCAACAGCTGACAGTACCACGTCGTCTGAGACGGGTGCGGCCCGGCCAGGCGCGAAGATGTGGTTGATGGGGTCGAAGAGGTGAGTGAGCGACCGCGACAGGTACTGGTGCTCGAACTTGGCCAGCGCGCCGATCAGCTGTTGCTCAAAGGCCAACCTGCTCTCATCGTTGGGGTCCTTCACTTCCATGTGCGTGCGCAGTCGCTTGAGGAGGTCGTTGAAGAGGCGCAGCAGCTTGGGGTATTCGCTGATGAAAGCATTCTCCACAAACTGAGAGCCTAAAGTGAAGAGGTGAGCAGCGGCCCAGGGTGCATCTAGATGGGGGTAGAGACGCACTTCGCGCGGCGTTGGAAAGCTCGTCGGTCACAATCTGCGTGAGCGACCTCCAGAACGTAGCGAACAATTCCTCGGTTGTGCCCACCTGCACGGCCCACCGGCGCGTTAGCACGCGCGAAGAGGAAGGGAGGTGACATGCGGTGACCGTTGCGGGCGAACCTTGACGATATCGTCAAGGACGAGGCCATGCGTGTCTGTGCTCTTCATCTTCAAGATTACTCGCTGGAGATGCCACATTTGGATCTGGAGCGGCATGCCATGCATGAACGAGGGAGGTTAGATTCGGTTGCACGGCGCAATGTGTTGGCTGTGTATGATAAAAGACTCGGCGTGATGAAAGAGAAAAGGAGACGTACGGAGCACGAGTGGAGCACGTCTGTGAGGCGTTCGATGCGCGTCCACAGGGCGGCGCGCCACTTGGCCATGTTAGTGGCTCCGCTGGCTGTACGCTTGTGGTTGAGTTGAGCTGACAAGAGAAAGAGTTGCGATTAGTCAAAGAAGACCAGTGTGAGTCCCTCAACGCTATGGCTATGTACCCTCCCGCTGCACGTCTTCAGAGAGCACGTTCTTAGTGGTCTGCGAGATCTTGGCGTTGATAGTTGACAGGGTCGTGTCCAGCTTCTGCTCGAGCACCTTGAGATGGTAGAACACCTTGATGGCGTTCGCCACTTGGGATTGATTCTTTGAAAAGAGGGGAAGCAAAGTCAGTATGCAATGCAATCGAGGTGGACACAGTTATCATAGATCAATAGGTGTAATCTTGAACCTGTGTCTCCATGCCCTGGATCAGCATGAGTGACGCGCCGTTGGCCACGTCCTCGTCAGCCTTCATGATCCATTGCGTTTCCTTGTCCACCACGTGGATGCCGGTGAGATCAGCCGTTTTGCGTATTTGCTCTGTGTGACGCAACAAATAGAGCATGAGCCGAACAACTCTTCATGAACGGACAAGAAGATGGCGTTTTGTCGTCACCTAGTTCGTAGAGGCATTCAGCGGCTTCGGGCAAGCGCTGGGCATCGAGGTGGGAGCGCAGCTTCTTGGCTAGGTAGAGGAACCGAGTGATCTGCCGCAGCACATCGCAGCTCGTCTGCTCGCGCATGAAAGCATGCAGCGTGAGTAGAGACACACACGAACACACTGCCTGCGAAGAAGACTTCACCTGGACCCGTTCGAGCTGGGTGGTGCGGGCTTGGATCAACAGGAATGGCTCGGAGAGCTCTGACCGAATGCTGGTGATGGCGTTCTGCAGCGAGTCCACCCCGCCAGTCACCTGCGCGAGGATGTCCTCCAGATGCTTGATCGTGTGCACTTGTCGGAACAGTTCCTCATGCTGGTTCGCAGACTGTAGCCACGACAATCGTGTGAGAGAGCAGGCAGCAGCCGCTTGAGCCAGCCAGCCTGACAGAGCAAGTGGCAGGCAAGCGAGCGAGCAATGAACCGAACCTGCACTTTGAGTTCCTTGTTGAGGCTCTGGATGCCCGACGAGATCTTCTCGAGCGCCGAGGGGAGGGCGTAGGGCGACTGGTCGGCAGCCTTGAGCACCGTGCTCGCGTACTGCTGCGGATTGAAGTCCTTGCGTAGGAACTGCTGGTACGTCACTGTGTGTGCACCCATCGCGTGCAGGGAGATAGGTTTAGAGCAAAGCCAGGGACGTAGCAGTGAAGCAAAGATGAAATCTTCTGCCTCTACTTGCTGAGGGCTGGATGGTACCATCTGTTCGAAATTTGTCGAGTAGCGCCTCGTTTGTGGGTCCCTTCTTCTCGCCCTCGGTGGCGCCCGGCCCTGTGGACGGTTCCTGGCCGCTCCCATTCGCTGCCATCGATGGATCGCCCCCTCCTCCCTTGGCATGCACGTTCCTCTCGTGCGCCTTGTGCTGGCTCACCGATTTGGGCTCCCTGGCGAACGAATGTACGTCCCCGTTGGCGCCGTAGACCAGCCCATCCCCCAGGGTCCTCGGATTAAACCCTACCGCGACCCTCTCTTCCATTCCCGATCTCGCTCTCAATGAATTTGATTTGTGATCATTTCCAATGCCACGTCAGCAGAAAGCCACGTCAGCAATTGTTTCTTTTTGATTTTTGCGTAGGCCTAGGTCAGGATGCCGTTGGTCCATCGCTGGTACTCGTCGTAGGAGGCCGTGGTCCATGACCCGTGGGCTTCGCGAATGAGGGACTTGACGTGGGCCACGATCTCCGGCTTGGACATGGTGAGCTTGAATCGCTCCTCCAGCTGAGGCAACGTCGTCTCCGACAGACACGGCATCCGGTTTCCTGCATGTCGTGTCAGTGTGCGGTGGTGCGTGTGCGTGCGTGCGTGCGCTAGACGGTTGCGTGATAGCAAACGTACCTTCGACCATCATCTCGATGAGCTGAACGAAGCGCGAGTGATACTTGCGCAGCTGGAGGAAGCCCTTGATGAGGAGTGCCTCGTAGTATCGATAGCACTCGGAATCGAAGCCGCCGATGAGCTCGATGTACTCGCCCGTGAGCTTGAAGGGCGCCGTCTCGAACTGCCACAGGCCAGGTGCGATGCCCAGGAGGAAGCCGTAATCGATGTGGATGATGTGGCCCTCCACGTCCAAAAGAATGTTGCCGTTATGTCGATCCTGCACGATCACGGTGAGCAGCGAGCGATGCCATGCAGCGACATCTCTCACGCACGCACGCACGCACGCACGCACGCACGCACGCACGCCAAGTTGGCATCGTACCCGGATCTGGAGGAGATAGCACACGAGGGAGTAGCCGGCGAGGCTCTCGACAAAGTTGTTGCGAGCGGCGTTGAAGGAGCGCGAGTCGGGTCGACCATACGTGGTGGTGAAGTAGCTCAGCAGCGAGGGCGAGCTCGGGAAGAATCGCCGCTTGATCGAGTCGACTGACACCGCGTCCGGGATCACTCTGCACACGGACAGACGCGGGTGTGGTTAGTGCAAGTGCCTTTAGTTGTGGAGGAAGGCGAGCGTGGTGCAGCTAGCGTACTCGATCATGCCTGCGTTTGACGAGACGGCAGTGATTTCGTACGGGCGAAGGTACAGAGGCAAGTTCTTCATTCTGCAGTGGTGATCAAGGCACGCGGTGAATGAGCACGAGTGTGCGTGCCATGTATGCGTGCGCGTGCGATAAGAGTAAGTCGTACTCAAAGATGTTGGCGGCACATTTGATAAGCTGCATGGCCAGCTGCTCCTGGCGGAGGTCGTCCTCACTCTTGACGATGACCGCCACCAGACCTGTCGCCATGCGTACGTTCAACGACAAATGTGTGAGCTGTACACGGCCCACATGCTACGCACGCATGTACACAAACGCGTGCGACGTACCCCAGCCAGGCAACTTGCCAAACGGTGACGTCTCTTGTATTCGCTTCTTCTTCGATTGCCACAGTTCTCGGTACGCGAGAGCTGTGTTCCACCCCACGAGCCATCCACAGACGAGATATGAGTGGTCGCGCGCTTTTGACGGCGTAGTGTACCATCGCATAGCGGAGAGGCGGTACGTACAGATGGCGGTGTGCTTTGGTCGGATCCTGCGCCGTCGCTCAACGACGCTGTTGGTCTTGTCGGCGGTGAGGTTGGTCGACGAGAGCAGCTTCAGCAGGTGCTTGCCGCCCTCTGCTAGGGTGCGCAGGTGGGGACTTCGTGCGCGAGTGAGCTTTGGCTTGGCAACGCTTCCCGCTCCCGTACTCCCGCCTTCGACACTCAACTCAGCTTCGCTCTCGCTCTCTTCATCTTCATCCTCGTCGTCATCGTCCATGCGCAGCAGGATACCATTGCCGGCCGGCGTGCGCCAGGGCTTTCGCTTGGCCTCGTGTCGTGCGACGATGCCCGACATGGACCGTCGTCCGTCCATCACGGTATCGCTGGATGGTGGCGGCGTGGTCGGAGGAGGAGCGTCTCTCCGGGTGGCTTGTCGGGTCTTGTGTTCGCCAGACATGTGGAGGGCCTGATGCAGGAGCGACGTCATGGCCGTGTCTGTGTTGACCTCCCTGAGCATGTGCATCACCGCCATGAAAGCCGGCGTTTGTGGGATCTGTGTGACGACCACGACCACGACCGCGACGGTAAGATACTTTGAGGGCGAGGCCGCATACAAGACAAAAGCAAAGGCGTCGTCGGCGCGTACTTGATTGTTGCGGGTTTGTGTGGGAACGGGCCGTAGGGCCATCCGGTTCTGTGTCTGGATCTCTGCGAGCTTGTCCTCCATGGTGGCGAACATGACGCCGGGCACACGCACCGTCTCGGCGAACAGCATGTAGGGCACCCGGGCCTTGGTGCCCAGGCAGAACGCGTCCTCGGCCACGATGTTGGTTATGTAGTAGTACGCGTCGTTCAGCCTGCACAGGTGCATGAACGTCAAGCTTTGTGGTGAGCGATGCTGGCGTGATGGCGAGGAGGAGAGCAAGCGGGAGCGCATTGTACTTAGTGACGGGAAGGTAGAGGCCAACGGGCAGTCGGCAGTTGATCTGGTGCAGCGTGGCCTTCAGCACGGCGTTCTGCTTGTCCTTGGGCACATCAAAGAGCGACGAGGCCAGACGCGTGAGCGCGTTGGCCATCGCGAGCTCGTCGTCCCAAAAGCTGCGAATGACGCTGTCTGCGAGGGAGTGTCGGGCACGTCGCGCATGAGCACACAGAGCGCTGACAACAAAGATGAAGGGAGAGCGGATGGCAGTGTGCAGTACTCGCAGAGGGGCCCACGATGTGCAGGATGCGCTTGCTGAGGTACCGCGCTTTTCGTCGCGTGGTCGGCAGGTCGTCCTCAAGCGCGCTCTTGATGAAGAAGTAGACACGAAGGGCACTGTGCACCGAGCGCCGACAGAAGTCGAGCATGAATCTGGACAGAGTAATCAGGCGCGCTTGCGTGTTAGTGACAACCATACGCGCACGCACGCAAGCACGTCGCATATGACGCCGCTGATGGCGGCGATCACGATGGCGAATGCGACGTGGTACCGTTCTAGAGGGAGTGAGTCGTTGTGGAGCAGGAGGTTGCACAGCTGTGGCAGGAAGAACTCGAGCTCACTGTCCCGAAAGCTCTTGAGCTCGCTGCACAAGAAGTCTGCATCGCCACGTACGCACATCAGGTCAGGCTGTCACCACTCGCACGCCATCACACGCATTCCGCATACCGCACACATGCGCACAGCACACAGAACACGCATGTGCCGCACACACAGCACGCGCACGGTGGTACCCTGGAAGATGGAGTGTCGGTGCTTGTTGAGGAGGAGGATGACGTGCCACACGTCCAGCTCGCCCTTCATCAGCCGCAGGCAGCCCAGCGTGTTGTAGGCCTCGGCCAGCGCCCGCGGGTCGAGCTGCTGCCTCTGACCACCACCGCCTACGCCGCCCCCTCCCGCGCCGTTGTCGAACGAGGGACGCGGCGTGGACGACGTCGTCGAAGTCGACGACGAGATCGGATAGAAATCAGAGACCGAGAGGTTGCTGCTGCTGCCGCTGCCGGAGAGCGACGAGGACGAGCGCCGTCTGGAGGCGTGGGGCGAGGCGACGGGGGAGAAGAGGGACGAGGAGGAGGCGGAGGCGGAGGGGGTGTTGTAGCCCTCGGCGTAGTGGTCGTCGTCGCCGTCGTTGTAGGCAAACTCCTCTTGCTCCTCCTGCTGCTGCCGCTGCAAATCGTAATCCCAGACCCATTTGCGCCCGCGCGGCTGGCTGGGCGATGCGGAAGCCGAGGCCGGCGTCGGCTCTTTCTTCTGCTCCTCTGCCGAGGCCTCCCTCTCCATAAGCCTTTCCCTCCTTCTCTCTCTTGAGATTTTATGATAAAAGAATAAACTGTTCCCTTTCCCTATTTTGAGAAATTCTATTAAAATTTCTATTTCCTGATTGGCCGAGCTTGTGTCTTGGTTGTGGGTGGAACAACACACCAGCACTTTGAGGGACAGAGAGAACCAAGGCCATGCATGCATACACCAAACCATAGATGTGAGAGGTTTTTGTGGCCCACCACACCCCAAACAGCTCTGACAGAGATTTCTATGGCACAAGAGAGTGAGGAGAGAAGACATGAACATGAGGGGAAGGAGAGGGAGAGATTGTGTAGGGGGAGGAGCGGCAGGGGTCATCATGGGTTGTGGATGAGTGGATTCCCCAGCTTCAGGTTCCACGAGCGTCGCTTCTGGGCCTTGGCCTTGTCTTTGTCCTTCGCTGCCAACCGCGCTCGGCTTCGCGGGCTCAGCATGGCTCCGCCGGCAGCCGTCTGGGACGTCGCCTGGTCGGACCAGCCCTGCCCCTGCTGGAAGTTGATGGACGGCACCGACCCACCGACGGACGCGCCCTCCGTCGCCGCCTCTGTGCGCACCACAC
>CDFA01021050.1:0-19534 GCA_000826305.1 Acanthamoeba healyi | reverse complement strand
GGGGGGGGGATTAGATCATGACAATGGCTGGTTGGGAAAGCTAGAGCGCAGAACAAAACACTGCATAAAAGTGTGTAGGAAGCGTACCCTTGCCCTCTTGGTACTCCTTGAGCTTCTGCTGGATGAGGCTCTGCGTGAGGTCCTGCTCGAATTGCGCGTAGTAAGCGCGCACGGCGGCCTTGTGCTTCCATCCATCGTTGTGCGACTTGCGCACGGACGGCGAGTCGTGCGTGAGGAAGACGTCGCAGTAATCGCAATAGTACTTCGGCATGACCGCGAGCGGGCGTGGAAGAGAATCGAATGGCCGAAATCACCGCATTGATTTCTTTTTCCAAACCATTTCGGCTCTGAGAAATAATTAAAAAAAAAGGGGAAAAGCAACAATAAAACATAAGGATGGGGAAGACGGAGGGCAGTGCGCCGCGATGGCAGAGGGAGGATGCCCAGGGAGGAGAGGAGGCCACAGACTACGGTGGTGACGACCCTGCTGGGCGATTCGCTGCATCAGAAGACGAGGAGTATGACGAGCAGTACCCCGCCTTCGTCGATCTGCAGGACCACCACGACAGCGCACGACCTAGCGTGGCATCTCGCTGGCAGAAGAAGGAGTACCCGACCACGGAGCACGCCGTTCGCACCCTCGCACTCCACACAGGTACATCCTCGCACTCGTCTGCCGCCAAAGGCCAGCACCACTCGAGAGCCTTGCACGCACGCGCACTGACTCTGTGTGAATGATAGGGCTGGGGTACTTGCTGGGGCTGGGCGTGGGGCTGGTGGGCAAGGGCCAGGCCCGAGTGGCGCGCATGATGGGGGACAGCGCTCACGCACACCACATCGACCCTTTCGCGATGGCCGGTACGCTGGCATGTGTGTGTGTGCCTGTCTCAGTGTTGCGGAGGTCTGACTTGATCGTCGTTTGCACGCACTTCATCATCGCAGGCGAGTTCGCACGTCCGCTCTTCATGGTGGCTTGCCTGGACGTGACGTTGATGTACGCGGGGCCTGCAGCGCACAACCTCAAGCTGCCCTGGACGGCGTCACCTCTCGCCACTTCCACCTCCGCCTCATCCAGCGCCACAGCCACGGCGTCGGCATCGCAGACCAAGGAGGCAACGCCAGGCGAGCAGGCCGAGCGACTGGCGTGGGAGCTGTACGAAGAGGAGGAAGGAGATGGAGAACCTGGTGCGGATGAAGGAGGACGAAGTCGAGCGAAGGGCAGCGACACCGCCCGAGCGCGCATGAGGGACGAGATCGCTCGAGGAACCGCGGGACGGCGAGAGTACACTTCGTTGGACGCGGCGCAAGCGTACGGCGAACCTGCGGAAGAGGACGTACGATAGCAACGCGTACACCAGCTGCTGCTGTAAAGGCAGCGAGTTCTTGCGGCCGCGGCTGTGTGTTAACATTGTCGTGTCGTGTTGACGATCGTCATGACTCTCCCCAGCCTCCCTGGCGTGGTGGTGATGCGCAACAACGCCTCCCTCTCTCCCGTTCACTTCCTCTTCTTGGGCTCCGACTGCTCGAAGAGTCGGAGGTTGAAGAAGTCGCTCGAGGCATTCTCCAAGTGGTTGTCAAAATCTTGAAGCCTGGTTGTTGATGAGAACGACGAGCATGAAGAGTGTGAGTGTTGTCACGGGGCCACTAACAAACGGAAGAGAGGAGAGAGCACGCACCGCTGGCTATCCTTGACCAAGGACGCAAGCTGGGCCGTGTCGTATGCCTCATCAAGGCTGAAGTTCTTGCTCTTACCATGCCACCCCTCACCCTCTCGAAGATAACCCTGCAGGACAGGACAGAGCAGAGCCACAGACACGTCAGAGAACGCTCGCTTTGCAAGACAGACGCAGAGCTCAGCGTACCTTGACCGCCAGTGTGTGCTTACTCTCCTTGGCCAGGGTGCTATCGTACTGTTGCGCAAGCGGAGAACAAGATGAGGGGACATTGCTCTCTCTTTCTCTATCACGAAGCTCGCAAGCGACCAGGCTAGGGACGTACCAGAAGGATGCATGCGCCAGGGAACTGCTTGCTGATCTTGGAGCCGATGCTGATCGCCAGCGGGCTCAGCTCTGTGTCATCAGCCAGCTCGTTGGCGTGGAAGTAGCCCACTGCGGCCCAAGACCACCCGCGCCCGCGCTCACTAAGTCAGCACCTACGCGCCTCGGCGTGTGCACCAGGCGTGCGCGAGCACACGCAGCCGTCGAACGAGCGTGTGGTGTAGGGAGGGGTGGGGGTAGGTGCACGCACCGATGCTCAGCTGCTGCTCGGCAGCACGCTCTTCCACCTGCAGGCAGTGCGCACGCGAGCATAAAATGATGAGATAATGAGGCCAAAGATGAAAGCGGATTTGTGTGAGGTGGGCGGCAGAGCGGCAGAGGGGGGGGGGGACAATCGAGCGTACGAGCATAAGAGCAGCTTCAAGCATGGGAGCGAGGATGGCGCCGTGGAAGAGGGGCACGTAATCGACCACCCGAATCGCGGGCTTGGCCGACGAAGATCCCAAGAGCACTCCGTTCACCGCCAAGTGAGGGTACTTGTTGATGTGCATCACCATCTTCGCGTAGGCCTCGCCCGCCACCACGAAGCTCGCCGCCTGTCCTCCTCCCTTGCTCATCTCTGTCCGATTCGGCGCTAGTCGATTCCTTCAATCGGCGATGTCGAAGCTTTTCTCGCTTGATTTCCGTTTTGCAAGAGTTCTGAGACAATACCCCAACTGACACACAAGCAAGCAAGGATGCAGCAGCCCTCTGAGAGTACGACTGGCTGGCGTGGATGTGGCCCAAGCGTTGGAGGTGTGCTCATATGGCGCCGGTGGATTTGTTTTGTGTGTGTGTGTGCATGCAGAGATGGTGGAGAGGATGGGACGCATTAAGCACAAGATTCTGGTGCTGTCGGGCAAGGGCGGTGTGGGCAAGAGCACGGTCTCGACGCAGCTGGCCCTGGCCCTCGTCAAGGCCGGCAAGAAGGTTCGTGTGCACGCCCATGTCCGTCTTTGCGCGATCTCGCGCCCTCGTCGCGCGTGCACTGTGTGCTCGCTCGCTCACCGGACAGTATGGACATGGACGTGCACGCCGGCTTCCAGGTGGGCCTGTTGGACATCGACCTGTGCGGACCCAGCGTGCCCACGCTGCTTGCTCTCAAGGACAAGTCCGTGCACCAGGCGTCTGAAGGGTGCGTCCGCTGCAACTCTGGACATCAACGCTGCTGTGGCCACGACGTGCTGACGGCGGTCACGTGCGTGTGGGATGGGCAGGTGGGTTCCGGTGTTTGCAGACAAGGAGCAGCGCCTCAGCGTGATGTCCATCGGCTTCCTGTTGGACAGTCCCGACACGCCCGTCGTGTGGCGAGGACCCAAGAAGAATGGTGCCACACCCTCATCATCACCATCATCAACTGAGCGGAGTGTCGGGTGCTGGGTCTAACGCTTAGTTCCTCTTGTGCAGCTGTCATCAAACAGTTCCTCGAGGACGTGTGCTGGGGAGATCTGGACTACCTGGTGATCGACACTCCACCCGGTATGTGGGCACATCACAAGTCTCGACATGTTGGAGAACCTCACTAGAGCAGGTTCAGAGCGTGTATCCTCACACTCGTTGATCCCCTTGGACAGGCACCTCTGATGAACACATCTCCGTGACACAGTACCTGGGCTCGTTCAATCCCGACGGCGCGGTCATCGTGACCACACCACAGGTAGAGGACTCAATGCGTGTGTTCCAACGTTTGCAGGTGAGCGCTCACACGCGTGCGTGCTTGCAACAGGGCGTATCACTGTCGGACGTGCGAAAGGAGATCAGTTTCTGCAAGAAGATCGATCTGCCCGTGCTGGGCGTTGTAGAGAACATGAGCGGCTTTGTCTGTCCGTGCTGTCAGGTTCGTTCGTCCATCCACCCATTCGCTCACCCATACTTCACTCTCTCATCGCCATCATCTCCTTCACCCACGCGTAGGAGGTGACGTACGTGTTCTCCACCGGTGGTGGCGAGGCCATGGCCAAGGACATGGGGGTATGCAGCTTCTTCGTGCACGTTCTGTGCGTGTGTATGTACGTGCGTGCGTGTCGCGTCTGACTCGCCTGGGATGCGCGCAGGTGCCCTTCATCGGCCGAGTGCCGCTCGACCCCAACCTGACGACGTGCGGCGAGGCCGGCGTGAGTTTCTTCGACAAGTACCCGCTCTCTCCTTCCCTTCAGGTCCTACAGAGCTTCATCGCTACCCTCCCCCAGGACTAGTGCCCTCCCTCCGTGAGCCGCTCAAGATCGAATCGTAAAATCAAATCAAATTTTGCCATTTTTCGCGTTCCCGCCATCTCGCGAGAGTTCAATTTCAGAAATCAGATGAGGCGCAGAGCACAGACAAGGGCCGCGAGCCTGCTGCGGGCTCGGGCGGGGTGGCTGTCGATTGCCGGAGGCTCCGCCAGAGCGCTTTCATCTCAGCAGCAGCCGCACGAGGGAAATGGGACGACGATTGCGAGGGTGGGCGAGATGGAGCCGGCGCAGTTCGAGAGGGAGTACATGAGGACGGAACAACCGGTGATCCTCACACAAGCCATAAGCCACTGGCCCGCCCTGCGATTGTGGCCCGATCTCGACCACCTGAGGCGCAGGGCGGCTGCAGATGCAGCGACCGAGGAGCCGGACGGCGTGGTGGTTCCCATCGAGCAAGGGTCGAGCTATCTTGACCCCGCGATGCAGCACCGCCACGTCTCCTTCCAGGCCTACCTCGACGCCCTCGGTGCCCCACCTTGTTCCCCAGCTCTGTGTGCACTCACTGGCGCCCGCTCACGCACAACGTGGGCGGTCGACGCAGAGAAGAAGGAGCGAGGAGCGGACGTGGCGGGGCAAGGTCGGGCGGAAGAAGAGGATGAAGGCGTGGGCTATCTGGCACAGTTCCGGCTGTTCGATGCCATCCCCTCGCTTCAACAGGACTTTGAGATCCCATCCTATTGTCGTCTGGGCCGGTACGCGCCGTTACCCTCTCGTCGTCTTCCTCCTCCACGCTCATCGTATCATTGCATCACTGGCCTCAAGTCGGTCAGGGCCTGATTGACGTGCTATGATCCTCATCTGTTCGCGTTGCGTGGCACGCCATGCAGAGGCGACTACTATGGCACTCACGCTTGGCTCGGCCCTCAGGTAAAGCCCAGAGGCTGCGTGTTAGCGCGACCATGTAGCGGTGATGATGACGTGGTGGTAGTTCGAGGAACCTCAACCTCACCGCACGCGCGGTGTGTCGAATGCTTAGGGGACGGTGAGCCCGCTCCACAAGGATCCGTATCACAACTGCCTCGCGCAGGTCGTGGGGAGCAAGCTGCTGCGCGTCTACCATCCGCGCCATCAAGCTGCGCTCTACCCCTACACAGACTTCACCAGAAAGAACTCCTCTCAGGTGGGTAGAGCTCTCTTGCTCATGCCTGTCGTCACTCAACACCATCATCCTCCTTCTCATCGATGATCTTCGTGTTGGCAGGTGGACGTGGAGAACCCCAACCTGGAGTACTACCCTCGCTTTGCCTCGGTGCCTTACCTCGAGTGCGTGCTGCAGGCAGGCGAGATGCTCTACATACCCAAGGGTACGCTGCTCGCTTCCGGCTGCCTGATGGGCTCAAAGCAAGACCCCTCTAACTTTTGCTTGTTGATTGACGACATGGTGCAGGACACTGGCACTACGTTCGATCCTTGTCGCGCAGCTTCTCCGTCAGCTTCTGGTGGCAATGAAGGTGATCACAGCTTTCTTTGTTGTTCTTGTGCGGGTTCAGTACATGTCGTATTGTGCGATCTTCTCCGGGTCCTGGGTTGTGCGGAGGGAAGATGTTGTGAGCATCACGCACAGCCTCTTACCCTCACCATCACAGACCAAGTCTCCCAAGCTTGGGAGGAGGAAGTCCAACGTACGTCGGGCATGATGCTCACTCTGTCCTCGCCGTAGCCGCACAAGACACAATTCTGAAGAAGCAAAGGAGTGAGTAAGCATCCATGCAGGTGCTGTCAGAACACTGCTCACTCCTGGCATCACTCATCCATCGTGTGGTTGGCGTAGAAGCGTACCATGGCGTACTCCTGTGCGTGCGTGGGTCCATTGAGCCGGCAGTGATGATGGAAGAACGCAAGATCGGTAAGCACCAGCTCGGAAAGAAAGAGAGAGAGAGAGATAGGATGAACCTGTGCAGCGGGACCGACGTACCTGGTACTCACCGTCGATGGTGAAGGTGTACTCGTGATCGGCGATCTTGTGGCTGCACTCGCTGCACTGGTGCTGGTAATTCACGGTCTCGTCCGTGTCGCTCTCGGTCTTCTCCAGCTCGGCTATCTTGATGAACTCCATCTTCCCACACTCACCACACCTGCACACTCACCCCACCCAGTCCCGCGCCGCATGATCATCAGCCAACGGCATACGACATGCATCGTCTGCGCTGAGGCCTTCACTGCACCCCTTGAAGTTGATGAGGTAGCTCCCGCTGGCCAGGCACGTCCGGTCCTGCAGCCACGAGCGCGGCAATGAGACTGTGTGTGTGTGAACGAGAACACCACCATGGTTGGGAGGGGTGGTACCCGTTGTGGGCAAACCTGGCACAGACCACGATTTGATAGAATAGTTTTAAATTAACATAAATAATTATGATTGATTTTAAACAAAGGACGTTGTGCATACTGGTGCATGAGGGCACAACATACCTGAACAAGGCATCGTCGGCACATGATTGACTATTTGTCCTGAAGCGTTCGTGACTCTCGTTTGCAATCGGAAACGCAAAAGAAACAGAAATAAATTACTTGGACTTTCATAAATATTAACATAAATAAATAAATATGAATTAATTAATTAACAGATGTGTGAATACAATGTGACAACAACAACACCGCCAGGGTCTTCTCGAATCGAGCGAGCGACTACTTGAACTTCTTGACAAGCTTGAGGGTCTTCTTGGCGAGAGCCTTGGCGGCGGCGTCGCGGGTGTTGGTGGCGACGGCCTTGAGCTTGGTGGTGATGCGGTGGCGGATGATGAGGTGGCTCACCTCGCGCGCCTTGGACGTCGAGCACAGACAGTAGAGCGAGAAGGCGGCCACGCGCAGCAGCATGAAGTTGGTGCAGTCGAGGAACTGGCCCAGGTGCACGATCGCTCGACCGTCGTCCTCGGCGAGGATCATCTCCAGACACTCCTGGTCCATGCTCCCGAGCGTGCCGATTCCCTTGATCGCCTGGAACTGGACCTGTTGGTGCGCGTATATGTGAGAGGTCGTCCAACTCGCATCACACTTCAATACGACAGGAGATCGAGGAACTGAAGATGATGATGATGTGGGTGGATGAAGACGAGCACCTCTCGATTCTTGGTGTGGACGAGCTCGTGGAGCATGCCGCGGAGACCCTTCTTGCCCTTCATCAGTTCCAGTTCGTGTGCGTAGAGAGTGTTGCGGCGGAGAGGCAGCGGGCACTTTCGTCGACCTTCCTGCTGCAGGTTCTTGTCCTCTTCCTCGTCCATCTCCTTGCCCTTGCCTGCGACTGCACTCGCGCCGTTCGCAACGCCGTTGCGCGTAGGCGTTTCGCCGATGGCGCCACCGTTGCTGAAGGGCTGGTACTCGGTGGCGGTATGAAGCTCCCGGCTGTTGTGAAGGCTGTCCTGGGTGTCGTCATCCTCTTGCCCCCTCTGGTGGCCCAAGGAGGAGGTCAGGGCTGTTCTGCCGCCGCGCTCCTCCAGAGGAGGAATGAAGTCCTTGTTGTCCAATATGGAAACGGACGTGCGAGGCCGAGCGACGGGGAAGAACGAAGGCGAGGAGAAGAACGAAGCCAGCTTGCGGTCCCGCGTTGGCGTGCGTTGCTTCTCTTCAACAGTGGTGGAGCTCACCACAGGCGGCTCGTCGTCGAGTCGTCGGTTGCGCGGGCGCAAGGTGGGCGACGTTGGGGCCGACACGGATTCCGAGTCGGTCGCAGATGAAGTGGGCGAAAGCGAGGCGCTGTCCTTCACGGAGGACGACGAGGAGGACGGAGAGAGGAAGAACGAGAACGAAGGCAGAGTGAAGGAACTCGAACCGGGGTAAGACGGCGAGGGGAAGGTGAAGGAGGGCGACGCGAGGTTGCTCAAAGAAGGCACGAATGAGGATCGGGACCCTATCAAGCACGCCAGTGTCGACGCCGCAATGAACTGCAGCGTCGCGTGCGTCGAGCTTTCCATGATGTCGCGCACCAGCCCGATCAAACCTGGCAAGGCGTTGATTAGGCGCAAGTGTCGCAAGTTTCATCAAATGAGAGCAATTAAGTACCAAGACCGCGCAGAGTATCGCGGCAACTCGGATAGTTGAGCACAAGATTGCTAAGCGCATCGCAAGCAGCTACGCGCGGGCCTGATTGTTTGCGTGCAACAGATCGATGCGCAGTTGTTAGCCATCGCGGACGGTTGAAACTTTTAACGCCAAGGGTGGTGCGTACCTCCGTTGTTTGACTTGAGAAGTCGGATGAGGATCTCGAGAGAGGAAAGAGTCTTCCTCTCCTTCATGTCACGGCCAGATTCAACCAGCAGGTCTACGGCTGGATCGGGCAGCTCGATAGACGTGCAATCAGCGATGCGCTTCGCTCCTGCGTAGTCAAAGAGCGATAGGCCTATGTGGTGTGTGGTGTGTGTCGGTCAGTGCGACTACAAAGTGATGTGAAAGCAAGAGCGCGTACCGTTGAGCGTGTGCGCAGCGAACCACTGGGCGTTCTGCGAGTCGGTAGCGCAGATTAGCCGGAGCAGTGCAGCTACGCCGTCCAAGGCGCGAATCCACTTCCTGTTGGTGACCACCGAGCGCTCGGATCAGTCGAAGCACAATTCTCGATTCCTGAAGCGCGTGGTGCGGTACCTAGCCTTGCCGTAATTGGTCTCGCACAGCCCGCCGATGAGCTTCAGCACACCCAAAAGCACGCCCTCGTCGATGTCCTCCGAGTTGACCAAGGCAAGCAGCCACGCTATGTCTCGCTTCGTCACGAACTTGGTCCCCGGCGACACGAAGAATGACAACTCCACCAAGATGATACCTACAACGTAAGGAGAAGATGTCAGAGCTGGCGAGATAGCCTCAGGGCTCATGCTAGTCGTTAAACGAGTTGCAGTTCGGTGACCACAGGGCATGAAGGGAAGGAGGAAAAGTGCAATGGTACCAGCACAACACTTTTTTACAATGGAGGCGTGCTTCCACATCTTCCTGAGCGTCGGCACGTACGTGCTGATGTCTTTCGCTCCAAACTCGGACGGTGAATTGCGGATCGCAAATTGCAACGCAATCGCACTAATCACGTAGCAGGCACGTTAGTCTCTCTCTATCAGAAGAATTCACGCGAGCGCTATGAGATGGGTGCAAGTGCCTGTTGAGCTGCAGCACGGTGGGGTCCATGGACTGAGCATCGCTCGGTCTGGGGTAAATGTTGGTGTACCGGGCGACCGTTGGGTCATCCCCGCTCGCAGACTCAGTTAATTCTGCTGTGAGACAACATCATGAGAAAGGGAGCGCTGAGCGGTTACTGTCCACGTGAAGGGACTTTTGTTTGGGAGGAGGGTCCGCAAGCGAACCTGAAGGTTGCAGATGCTTCATTAGCGGGGCTATTCCACCAAGCCTGCTAACGATGACGGCACCGTCCTCCTCGCATACGGCTGCATTGGCGATGACGCCGGCTACCTCTTGAAGGAGATCGATGTCGGTCTGTACCCGCAGTAGCTCGATGCAAATGGCCACTCCTGTTATCCACGTCTTAAGTATGCTTACAAGACACGCTCGTGTAGCGTTGTGTACGAACCTCCTTCCTTGAGCACGATATGCGAAGACTCTTTACACAGCTGCAGGTTCAGCAGAGTGCCTGCAGCGCATACCTAATAGATGCTCACGCCGTTGAGAGCAGGAACTGAAGTAGAGACAGCACCAACAGTTCATATAGAACACGTGGACGCACCTGCAGGTCCACTCTCGTTCGCTTGTTCTCTCCGTGGGATTCAGGAGCAAGGGCCGCCAGCAGAATGGGAACCCCACCGGCATCGATGATTGCCTTGTCGTCGTTATAATCGTTGAAGGCCAGTGTCTGCGGGAACTTTCTATCAGCCACGGAGTGCTAAAGGCATGAGCAGGCAGGAGAAACGCACCTGTAGAATGCCTGCGGCTGAAACACGGAGCTCGATGTCCTGTGTGGGGTCACCTAGGAGGGCGAGTATTTTGCCGATACAGCCTCGCTTCCTGATGATAGCCCGCAGCTTTGCGTTGGGGCATGGATCTAGCATCGTTTTCTTGCCATCCGCTTCTTCTGTTGGGCACAGTGACGGTTAGCCAGGCGTTTTGTGGAGAGCAGGAAGCGCGGATGACGTGCGCGTACGTTGAAAGGTGTGGCCTTCATCGCTCATAGGCCCGAGGATGGAAGTGGGCGAAGAGTGCATCTGCAACAGTTCGTCCATCTTGCCCAAGCACACGCCCTGTTTGTTGTACCAATCAGAACCTCCTCTCCACAGTTGCTCTTCGCTTTGCAGAGTCAGCGGCACGCGCACCTGAAGCACGGAGTTGCTAGAGAATACGCCCGATATGAACGTCCGAAGCAGCTCTTCCACAGTCACCTTGCCTGACGATGAGCCGAAATCGCACACAGAGCATCGAGTGAGTGCACTAGCGATCGGGTGAAACTAGGGTCAGGGTCAGGGTCAGGGTCAGGGTCAGGGTCGCATACCTTCAGAAGGATCGGAGACGACGACAAAGGTCTCTATCGTTAGTGTACCGTACTCGTCGGGCGGTGACTCCTTGATCTCCTCCAGTGCCGCAACCTTCTCGCGTTCCCTCTCTCTCGCGGCCCTTTCCTCGCCGTCTGCGATCGAGTCCTCGGGCTCGTCTGGTTGGTCGCTCACTACAAAACCGGGCTCCTCCAGCTTACCCATGACCACGAAATCGCCCCACCTGCGGCAGACGAACGCGTGAGGAGAGAGAGATAAGGGAGTGCAGCTCGGCTGAGAGCAGGAGAAGGAGGGCGATGTACCCCCACTCTTCGTTCTTGCGGAACTCGTTGATGGACCTCTTGCCGATCGTGAGTCGTTTGTTCATACTATTTACAATGAAGATGTTGAACGCTACTATTCGAGCCCAGCCGTCGGCCTTGGTGACGCTTCGCGTTCGCGAGCGCGTCGTCCGCGCGGAACCATCCTGAGCGTCGTCGATATCGTTCTCAAACTCTCCGTCGCCCTCATCATCGTCGGGGAAGGCTAATGTGTGTGGTGGTGTGCTCGCTCGATCAGATTGACCTGCTTCGTCAGCTTGGGCTGATGTACGTGGGTGGGTCGGCAGCATTGTCAACGCACACAATGCAGAAGCGTGATAGCTGTGTGGGAAGCAAGCAAGTAGTGGCGGTACCTCCGCTCTGTGGGGCCTCCTGTCCGGCCATCACTGCAGCCTCCTTGGCTGGGTCGATGTGACGGAGAAACAGCGAAAGCGTGCCGCCATCGGTGACCTGGTCGCGTATGAGGCCTGAACAGCAACGGTGGTCAGGTGTCATGAAGATCAACGTGAGTGCAACGGGACAATCGATTGAGGAATCAGAGGAGGGAAGAGACAGGGCAGCCGTACCGCCTGGATAACACTCTAGCCGCCACGTGCAACCACCGACACGGAAGCACGAGGAAGTTATCTTCTCTCGGGCTCGCTTTCGTCGGAAGCCGCTTATCTCCCACTTGAACGTGCCCATACGACCGCACCTGCAAACACAACACGTGACACTCTGTGTGTCAGGCGAGCGAGCGAGCGCTCATCACTGCGCCACCACAGCCGCCGCAGACACAGCCGACGGCAGCCACACTGCCTATCGCCACAACAGCACAGCAGTTGCTGCCGCTGCACATCTCGAGATGGGCATGCAGTACCTGTTGCGGTCGAGGTAGAGTGATTTCCAGCTGCCCGCGTAGTGGAGGGGATCGCAGGTGGAGGGAGGCCATCGCGAAAGCGCCAGATCGCGCCATTTGGGCGATGAGTCGGCCAAGCGGCGCCACTGACGACACACGGCCGCGCTCGAGAGCAGCTCGTCGGGCCCGAGGAAATGGAGGACGTAGGCGACCAGCTCCTCTGGCAATAGGTCAAGGCCTCCCCCGTTGTTGTGAGGATCCCCCTCCCCCTCCCGGTCCCATTCATCATCGACATCTGACCCTGCGTTGTCATCCCGTTCCATAATTGTCATATTGGGGGCCGAAATGCGCCCCCCGCCTTCCTCTTCCATGAACGGACGCCGCAACCCTCCTCCTCTTTGTTCCCCCCTTTCTCCTCCAGATGGATCGGCGCGAGACTGTCCTTCCTGGTTGCTTGTTACTTTTTAATATTATTTTTCGTTTTGTCGACACAAAGTTTGAATATTTCAGAAACCAACGTACAAACGTCGACAATAGATCACGCATGCTTGTCGTGCCGGGAGACGAGAGTCCCAAGAGACTTCGCATCGGTAGTTTGCTCGTGTTTTGTGTCACACTCCGTTAGTGCTTCTGGGCCTGTGCGAGCATGTGCTAGCCAACGGAAGCACGGGATGTTCAGACGGAGAGCCCTACGTGCTTAGTGTTAGACAGTTGGGCTCCCTCCACTCACGGAAGCGGCGATATGTACAGCACCACTGTCAAACTCACCACACCCGCCTCGTTCTATTTACACACGACACAACACACGCACACAGCACCTTCCCCTCAATGCAGCTTCTCACCCTTCTGTCCATCAGCGTACTGCTTGCCTGCCTGTGCTGCACCCGACCAGCTTCGGCCGTCTCCCCTCGCATGGTGCGGAGTGTGGAGACTCAGCTGGGCTGCCGCGAGTCCTACGCGGCCAACAACTGCGAGTTCTGGGTGGACGGCGTGGCGAGGACCAAGGTCAGCTATCAAGGCTGGGTTGAGGTCGGATTGCACGCGGAGATAGTCACCAGGACAAGCGATGCCCCAGCGGAGCTGGTGGTGGGGCAAGTGGTCCGGGCGCAGTCTCTCAACACCACCTCTGCCGACGGCGACAACAACTCCACCACGCGCGAGCTCTTCACTCGCGGCAAGTTCGACCGGACGGCCGGCCGATGGCTGATGGACACCGTGTGCCAGCGTGGACGGCCTGCGGAGAACATGTCTCCCGACCTCGAACCAGAGACTCTGGCCTACGTCATGAAGCGCGTCAAGGGCAGCGTGTGCCTCTGGCTCACCGACGCTGGCGGAGTGCCGTTCGGAGTCGAGACCACGTTCGTGCCGCCAGTCTTCCCCGAGTGGGTGGGCCGCAAGGAGTACGTGTGGGCGAATCAGCGAGTCGCCGTCTTCAACCAGAAGCAGGCTTGTGTGACCTCGTCCTAACGACCTCAGCAGCTCCACCTCCTTACTCCCCTTAGGACCTCATCACCAATTAGTGTTACGGTTCACTCAAACATGTCAATACACACCAACTCAACTCCGAGCTCGTCGACGAAATCTTGATGGGGCGCTCGGGCTTGGTCGGCGATGGGCTGGTGACTGCGCAGGTGCGGGTGGCGTGAGTCGACTGCGCAGGAGCCAAGGGCACGTCTGCAAGAGCACTCAGCTACACACGACGAGAAGCAAGGATGGCGTCGGTTTCGACAAGCAATGAATCGCCGGGCGCGGTACACTTGGACATGATCACCCACATGCTCAACCAGGGCGGGGGCGCGCACAAAGCGATCGACAGGGAATCCCTCTACCAGGAAGGTACTCGCCCTCTTTCTATGCTTGTGAGTGCTCTACCAGCCTTCCCCCTTCACTTTGCTTAACACGCGAGACTGCAAACAACGCACAGCGCAGCACCAAGTGATGGAAGGAGCAAGCAAGCTGGTGAACGTGAAGCAGCGGGCTGACATGGAATTGGACGCCTTTATGATAGACTCCAGGCTGACCTCGATTGGCTTCCCGCCCATGGACAGAGCCCATCGCTACCTGATGTGCCTACTCACGCTCTCTGTCCTCCACTCGCCTTGGTTGTGCTAAGCCTCTCCCCCTACCTCTGCAGACACGAAAGCGCAACGGAGCGAGGGCTGGTATCGTACTCAGTGGGCGAGGAGGAGCACGGCAGGCACACCATCGTGTGGAAGAAGCACGCATCGCCGAGGGAAGAGGACCTCAAGCGCATGGGCGCCGAGACGGAGGTGCGACCCGACAAGCAGCTCGAGGGCGCACCCTTCTGAGCTATGCCGCGAGCCAAACAATCCGGTTTGCTGCCGTTTGGTCTAGCCAATCAGCAGTGAGACTGTTATTTGCACTCCGCAGTTGGAGCCCTTTCATCAAAATCTCTCACTTGCACAAGATGGTGGATCACATGTTTTGAAAACACATCAAGGTACCTTGCGTGTTGCCAATGGCTGAGGATCAGGAGGTCTAGACCGTCGTTCCCGCCCAACCGGGGTGTTGGTGATCTTGGGGATGATTTAATTTCGTGTGAGTTCCCACCAGGTTTCTGCACCTTTTGCTGGGAGACGCCACCTCCCCCAACCCAGGCCAGGAGGCAAAGCACGACCCGTACTGACGCCTATAAGTAGGCCCACACCACACCCAAGCTAATCATTCAAACTACCACCCCAACCAACACTCACCTACAACCTCTATCTCTCCTCACTACCAACATCAACATGTACCGCGCCATCGTCAGCCGAGGAAGCCAGCAGTGGAGGCCCGCCATGGCCTCGCTCGGTTCGGGCCTGCGGGCAGTGTCGAACGCCTGCGAGGCCAAGCTAGGCGACGGCGGCTACGGCGACGGCGTGTACCTCGCGCGCCAGCAGACGCGCAGCACGCACGACCAGAGGCCGGGCCAGAACAAGCCCGACCCGGCCAAGCTGCAGCGTCAGGACATGCTCGAGGACGAGTCCAAGGGCCGTCCGCTGCTCGAGATGGACAACGACTCGAACCTGTTCGAGAACGAGGACGCCAAGCACAGCAACGCCGACGCCAACCTCGGCTGGAGGCGCGCCGACCCCAGCATCTCCGAGTGAGAGCTCAAGCAAGCGCTAACGCGACGATATTCGTTGTCACCATTCTTCTCTCCTCCTCTTCTTCATCGATCCACTGAGTTAGTACATACAATACACATATCTTCACACTATAGCTGGTACCTCTTGTTGGAGAGGAAGGACGAGGGAATAGTTGCAGGAGAGGTGGTGGGGTACTTAGTGGCAGCCTTGTTTCATGTGAGTAAAGTTGGCGAATCGGCCAAAGATGAGGGAACCGAAGAAGGCGCCGGCGCATACGGCGAGGAAGAGACCCACGTTGAAGGTCATCGCCACCAACATGAGGACCAGACCGATGAGCGTCTCCACAAAGGCCATGCATGCCCGCGGTATCTCCACCTTCCAGTCCCAGCCCTTGATGAAGTTCCACACTGCACGCACGCACAGAGGATAAGATCACCGTTGATGTTGGCGGTGAGCTACCGATGATTACCTGAGCCGGAGCGCGAACGGTGGCGATGCTCGTGGCCCAAATCCGAGTCTGACAGGCCGTTGTGCATGCCGTGCTGGTCATCCCTGTCCACGAACGATCCGTAAGTGCGGGAGGCTTGCAACAACGGCTCCCTCACTAGAGGGGCTTGCCTTTGAACGCCGAACCCCAAAATTTCGGCCTCCTTGCGCTTGCTCATGTAGCCCTCCCAGATAGACCGCAGGACCTTCAGTAGCTCGTAGAACATGCCCAGGACGATGATAGCGATGATGGTCAAGGTATACTGCCACCAGTTTCGCGGCACCCACTCCTGCAAAGACGCCGCCCAGACACCACGCACGCAAGCGAGTGAGTGACTGTTCATCCAGGACAATAGAGACAAAAGCGTGGGGCAGGTCACCTTGAAAAGCACATAGTCCAGGAGACTGTTGTGGAAGTACATCCTCATCACGGGCACCTGTGGACACGCAAGCAAATGCGTGGTTAACTCTAGGGCACGCAAACCGATGCAAGCAGCGGTCATCTGGTGAGTACCTCTTCGCCGGGGCTCGCGGCACAGAGCGGCCAGTCGGGAATCACCTTGCACATATTCTCCCAATCTTCACAACCCTCCATCCACATGGACTGCAGGAGATAGAAGAGCGTCAATGTGAGTTTGGACTTCAGTCGGAGATCGTCAAAGGAGCTGGCAGTGTGGTACCATGCAGAGGTCGCTGTATACTTGCAGGAGGTCGCACTGAAGCATCATTCCCTTTGATCATTGAACAAGCACGAACAGGGTCAACACGCTGTAGGGAGAGAAGGAGACTTCATGCAAACACCAAGTGAACATGCGAGGGGGCTTGCCTGCTTCTTGCACTTGCCGCACGGCTCCATGTACATATCATTGCACATCTTCTCCACGATGTTGGACAGCGCCATCGACTTGGGCGCAGGCAGCGACTGCATGCACGAACAAACAACATTCAGCGCTCGTTTGTCAGCGTGCGCTGAGGGTCACATGGCAAGCCGCAACACGGCCGCAAGGGAGTGTGAGGGGGTGAGCGATCATCGCCATCGTACCCTCGCTCTGCACTCAGCAACGACCGACACATTGGAGCACATGCTCGTGTAGTTCTTGCACGGGGACATGCCCGGCATATCGACGCACAGATCTGAACACACGCACCGCGGTAAATGTCCGATCGGAAGAAATGAATTGATTGAGCAAATGATCGCAAAGAGGACAGTACTCTTGAGGACAGAGAATTCAGCGCAGTAGGGGCTCCTTGTGACGGCCCTTGAGGCGTCAGGGTCCGTGCAGATGCGCTCCACGGTGCAGCCCACCATGTTGGGCATCATCTTGCAGTTGCCGTTGATCCCCTGCTGCACCATGCCCGAGGGCATCGTGTAGTTGGTGCACGACACGTTGCTCGGGCTGTGGATGCAATCGTCGTCCGCCGCCTCCTGCGCCTGCGCCAGCCAGCCGCTGCAGCTGAGCATCATCGCGCAGCAGACCAGCGCCAGCAGGTTCGTGCGGACGCCAAACACCGTCGTGGACTCGCCCCTCGTCATCTTGGTTTGCGCGCTGTGTAGGACCCGATTCGTGTAGAAGGAAGAGTCAATTCGCGCGTAGAGGGTCCAAATCAATGGATTAATTCGTGCAGAGCAAAATCAATCCTGTCTTGCGAGCGCTGAGCCGTGTGCGTGCTGTGCGTGTGGTGGACGGGGAACAGGAAGGGGCTGCAGACTCACCACACCACAACAGCGGCTTGCCCCGGGGCGGCCTATGGGGGCGAGAGAGGAGAGAAGTCACACCACCACGGTGGCACGTTTGGCTCCTCGTCCCTCCGATTGTTTCTTTTTCAAGCGACAAAAGAATTCTGCAGACACTGGAGGATCTCCGTGCTGGCCGGTCTGCGGTGTGCGGTGGCGTGATAAAGGGCCAAGTGTGTTTCGAGACACGGTTGCAAATGAAGTATCTTGCAACAAGACCTCTTCTTCTTCTCCCCGTGAGGCTGGTGCAACAATTTTTGTGACTTATTGATCTTTTGTGAATGTCCTATTGCGCACACGTGACTGTCCGTTCCACAATCGTACCACCAACGCGCGGCTGAACGGTGGCTTCTTGCAAGCCAGGACAAGGCTGAGTGAGTCCCTTGTCCGCAGCCATTACTGCAAGCAGTAGATGCCAACCGTGCCCATGCGATTGACGAGCGGTCGCATGTACGAGGTGTGCAACATCGAGCGGGTCTGTGACAACGTTGTGGCAACGGGTTAGATGGTGGGTAGGATCAGTGTGAAGGATAACACATACCTCATGCTCCAACTGCAGGAGCACATTGCCCTCGTCATCTATGATGTCCAGAACGCGGAACTGATGAAACTTTTGCGCTTCCTGAAGCGTGTTGTACCTACACAGTGTGATAGTGAGCAGAGGGAGAAAACGTGGCAATCCTGATCGACAACAGCATAAGACAAAGATCGTATGTGCGCACCTGTCTGGAAAGCGATTGTTCTGCAGGAACACGTTCTTTGGTGCGCCTTGAAGGCGCTTGAACACCCTGGAGAAAGCTTGAATGTAGATCTGAATGTGATGACCCTTCCACTCGGTCTAGTGCAGGCAATGGTCAGCTGCCAGGTTCGAGCAAACAATCCGTTCTTGTGGTGGGAGGTGGAATGCACCATATCTTCACTGTCGGTCTCCCTATACACCAGCCACTGCCGTGGGCCAACTGAGATCTTGGCGAGTTTGACTCCGTTGTCCTCTTGCACCCAAGTGAGAGCCTCAAAGTACCTCCTACAGTGCAAAGCGCTGTCAGTGATCTGTTGTTGCGTTCCCTGAAGGAACGCCTGTCTTGGTGAGGTCGTACCGATAGTAGGCGGCAATCTTCTCAGCCGTGCCCTTCTTGCAGAGCTCCTCCAGGTAGACAACCCCAAGGTCGCCCTTGACAGCAATGTCTGGAGTCGCTTCGTAGACTCTATCAGACAGATAGCTCCAGCGATCAGCCAAGTGGCAGATGCCCACAACGACACAGCAGCATTAACCAATGAAGGGAGAAGCCAACCTGAACTGATTGCCGTAGGGACCGGTCACGGCGAGGTAACCTTCCTTTGCTGGATCGAACCCGCGAATGTATGGACGCGCGTCTGATGAAGCCAACCAACAGGTGAGCCTTACAGCAATCTTGCCTTCAACAGCCACTATTGCAGTGGAGGTGCCTGGTACCAGCATCCCCGGCGGAGTGCTCTGACCAGGTGAACTTGGTGCCCCTCAGCCCATCAACCACCTGATGCGCTGCAACGCACGTTGAGTCATCACGCTAACGCTGGACGCATGCGGCAGCGGACACAGCACGAGAGAGAGGGAGGGAGAGAGGGCGCGGGTCACCTTGGGCATGACAAGGCGCTTCTTCATTTCTTCAAGGCTCGGCACCACCAGACCGATGTGCCCGCGGACGACTTGCGGTTCTCTGTGCCAAATAGCCCGCACGCACATCAGACCGAGCGGGCCGAGAGGGAGGCATCATGGCTTACCCAGGCGAGAGGTGGATCTGCTGGTAGCCGATGTTGCACCACATGGTGGCGGCGCCGACGTTGAAGAAGGGGTCGCGCGTGAAGCCTAGCCCTTCAAAGTAGAAAACGCTCGCCTTGGCCTGAAGATTAACGCACTTTGTTAGCTCACCGTACACGGAGCGACAACTGCCACACCTGGCGTACCTGTTCGGGAATACATAGATTGATGTGCTCGAGGTGCACGATGCCGCCGAGGTCGTCCTGCAGCTCGTCCGCGTTCAACACCTCGTCGCTCGCCGTCACGTCCATGGCGCTGGTCCTTCGGTTGAGTATGGCTGGCCCAGCATTTTGCGATGTTCAAATGTCGTGGTCTCGCATGGCAAATAATTAGTTGATATAGAGGAATTTGAAGCATTTGTGTATCTGTTTTCCCAGTTTGGCCTGCTTTCGTGGCGCCAACACACCATCTTGAAGAGGACGATGATGCGTCGTGTCGCCGTGTGCTCGCGTCCCGCAACCGCTTGGGCGCCGCTAAGAACGTGCAGCCCTGCCGGCCCTGCAGCCTTGTGCACCTTTGTTCCGCAGCGATCGCTCTCCACCTCCCTCGTACTGCAGGGCAAGTCAAGGTTCCCTTCTCTCCCCC
>CDFA01021033.1:0-17414 GCA_000826305.1 Acanthamoeba healyi | reverse complement strand
CTTAGTTGGTAGAGCGTGGTGCTAATAACGCCAAGGTCGTGGGTTCGATCCCCACACTGGCCATCTTCACTTTTTTTTGCCTTTTACCAAGGTAGTTTAGCATTCCTGCATTTTTTCGCATTGCTGGGATTGCTCCACCGTCGGTTTCGCTGCCGTGCACGATCAGTTCATCACACGAGCGAGTGACGATTTGAGTTCGTGTGGTGGACCCACATTGCACTCAATTTAGGCGTGGGGAGCGAGTGGTGTGGTTGAGGTGAAGTAGCGATAGAAGGAGATATAAAAATTATGGAAGAAGAGGACGACATGCTTCGCCAGCGTTTCTCAGACGATGCGCTTGAGCGACTGCGGCCCAGCTTCACCGCCGACGCCACAAACGACGAGACCTTTGACGATTCCGCTCCACCAGGTGCGCTCTCCTGCCAACCTACCACAACGCTCAGCCTGCCCCCCCCCCACTCCCACCACACCAAAAATCTCTCTCAGATTTGGTCCATTTTTTGGTGGTGGGATCCAATTTTTAGTTTTTCAAAACAAACAAATTTTTTTTGTCGATTTTTGACTCAACGCCTCCGCGCGCAGACGATTGGGAGCAGAGGCACGACGAGATGGCCCGCCTGCTCGAGCAGGAGCACCAGAAATTTGCGGCTAAGGGGGGCGACCTGATGGATGACGCGGACGACAGCGACGACGGACTGGCCGGCGGCGAGGACGAGATTGGCGCGTCCGACGCTCTCCTCGAGGACGACTCGAACCCTGCACCGCCGGCTGGCGGCGCCGGCGGGTCGTTCTTTGGCTTTAACACCTCGCTGGAGCATCTGCGCGGCAACCTCGACGACCTCGACGAGGAGGTGCCTCCCCGACCTACCGCCTGACGTCTGCGTGTGTGCGTGTGAATGTCGTTTGTGAGTATCTCAACTTTCTCACTCTCTCTTGTGTACGCGCACAGGAGGTGCTGTCGCGAGTGTCGCGCATGGGCCTGGGCTCTGCCGCTAACGGCGGCAGCAACAGAGGCGTTGCCGACAGCCTCAACGACGAGACGTTTGGCGATGATGGCCTGGTTCGTCTCTTCGCTCTCTCGCTCGCTCCTTGCGCGATGACGCTGATGGATTGTCGCCGCGACAGGAGGGAAGCGAGACGGCGTGGGAGGGTTTGGGCAAGGACGACAACGTGGGCGACGAGGAGAGCGCCTCCGATGGCAAGCGCGTCTCGGTACACAACCGCGTCCTTCCCTTCGCTGTGACAGCAATCCACACGACGTGTGCGCGTGAGCGACTCGCTCACGTGTCATTATGGTGTGCGCGCACACAGGGCATCCTCTCGCTCGAAGAGATCGAGGCCAGCCTTGCCCGCGCCAACCCTGCTGCGGGGAAGCCCATGATGGGCGGTCCGTCTATGCCGCAGGGCGCTGGCCGTCCCCCGATGCCAGGTCTCGACCCCCGCTTCGGATCCATGCTTCCCCCGGGCATGATGCCGCCGCCTCAAGTGCGCACACACTCCTCTTCCTTGTGTCGCATGTGTGCGTGCGCGCGTGCGCTGCCTCTTGTCAAGCATGCTCTGCCTAACGCGGCAGTGCTCCCCCTGCAGGGAATGCCGAGCAACTTCTTCCCCGCTGCTGGGATGGGCAGAGCCGGCGGACCGGTCATGCCCGGCATGCACATGCCTCCGCCCGGCCGCCAGGGTGTGCCTCCGGGCGGACCTGCCTCTGTGTGGCTGCCGACCAATCAGCCCCACGGACAAGGCGGCCAGCAGCACCAGCAGCATTCGGGGTCCCCCATGAAGCACCAGCCAACGGTTGCCGACAGCTACTCGCACGGCGGGGCGTCGTCGCCAGCGCGTTACATGGTAGGCCTCTCATCCCTTGATTCTTTTTCCCTTCAAGCAGCTCATGAGCGAGCGATATCGCTGTGTCGCGTGGCGCCGCAGCAGCAGCAACAGCAACAGCAACACTATGGCGGGTCGCAGGGATCACACAACGGTTCTGGTGGCTACGGCGACAGATCGAGCTCTCCCTTCCGTTCACAGGGCCAGTATGAGGAGGTACTGCGCTCGCGCTTCCTTGCCGCCCTCATGCGTCCCCTCGAGAGAGATCTCACGCATCTCTCTCTCTCTCGCCTTTCTGCGTGCGATCGAGCAGCAGCCCAGATACTACACCAAGCAGCGGTGGACGGAGAACAAGGAGCGCATGACGGCCTACGACATCAACACCATCATCCGCCTCCATTCGTCGCACCTGCCCATGCCTCTCCCCTTCAACGAGGACTACTACTACCAGTCCTACCTCGTCGCCAGACAACGTTCGCCTCTCCCTCTTCTCCCCCATGCTTCGCCCGCGTCGCTTTCGAGCGTGCCGCATCGTCGTTGGCCATCTGCAGTTGTGTTGACGCTGCGCTTGCCTCTGCAGAGGGAAAGCGAACTGTCGCTCCGCACACTCCGCTCTGCCAAACCCAGCCATTGCCCGTCAAGAGGCACCCCGGTACGTGCATGTGACCCCCTCGCCACACGATCAGATGCCACGTCGCGTGATGGCGCTTGTGCTAACACGGGCGGCGCGGGCGACACTCCAGACGCGACGGATCCGTTCAAGGGCGCCCTGGGCCGAATCCCCAATCACAGCGTGAGGTCGCCGCGACCTCTCCTGCAGCTCGAGACCTTCCTCGACCAGAAGGCCCTCGGCCGCCGCAACCGAGAGGAGTCCAAGGGCTTGTCGGGGCAGGCCGCCGCACAGCCGCCGCAGCAGCAGGACGAGATGCCAGAGATGTGGAACAACCATGGCGTGCTCCTGCGAATCGAGCAGGCCTTTGGCCTCGCCCTCGATCTGGAGGACATCGACCTCCTCATCGCCAACGGCTCGATCGAGCCGCAGGCTGGGTACTGCTGCACTCATCTCAAGCCCTTTATGCTGCTCTTCGTCTGACCTCATTGGTGTGCGTGCATGCGTGTGCGTTCAGAATGAACCTGCTCAACAACAGACGTGACATTGCGGCGACGCTCTTCTCGCTGCTGGGCATCAACACACAGCCACCCATGGCGCCCCGCAACCTGCCCGCGTTCGACTACGACGAGGACCGAGAGCCCATGTACAGCTTGTACGTAAACCTGGCTAGCGCTGTCGTTGGTGGCTGCCTGGCGCACAACGAACTGACCATCGATTCGCGTTGCGTGATTGTGGCGCTCAGACCGGAGGACGAGCTGCTGGTCAAGCTGGCACAGGTGCCTAAGGGCTGCCGTATGCTGGCCCGAGTCGTGCCGCTGCTGAGCCAGGTTCAGGTCGTGTACATCGTCTATGCCTTCATCCGCAACCTCCACTACATCCTCACTGCGCCCAAGACCAAAGACGTAAGTCTCCCCTGCCTCTCGCTCGGTCCCTCGTCGTCATGCGATCTTAACGTCCCACCGCGCCAACAGGAGATGATGACGAGCTCGCGGCTGAGCTTCGCGCTGTCGCAGGCCATTTCGGGACTGCAGCTGGCGCCGCTCACCGTGTGCCTGCACATGTTCATATCGTACGCTCAGATCGAGGCTTTCAAGACCAAGAGCGGTCTTCTCATCCTCCGCTCGATCTTCACCCGCGCCTACCAGGTAAGCCTTCCCTCGCGTCTCCCTCTCTCCTTCATTGCCGGCAGGTCGTGGCTGACAGTCACGCGCGCACACAGTTGGCGTCGCAGGTGCGCTCGGCGCCGCCACAGCACGGAACGGAGATGGCCGAGCTGAGCATGTGGGAGGACACGTTCGCCGTGTTCATGGAGGCGATGTCGGGCTACTGCTGCGCCCTGCTCCGACTCGCGGCCGACGAGGACGACCAGCTGGCCTCGCCCATGGCCCCGCCCGAGGGCTCCATCTTCGTCGGGCTCATGCACGTGTGGGATTTCCTCCTTCTCCTTACCCTCCACACCTCTCCCGCCCAGAAGGTACATGTGCGTGCGTGCGTGCGTGCGTGTCGTGTGCCGTGTGCCGTGTGCCATGACGTGCGTGTGGCGTGATCTTAACCGAATGTGTGATCTGATCGTGGTGCACACAGGAATCGGTGTTCGCCGAGGTGAGAGAGCCGCTTGAGGAGTCGCTCCTGAACCCCGCTCGCGCGCAACACAAGCCGGCCATCTTCGCGTTCCTGCAGCGCCTGCAGAAGGAGCACCACTACGCCTCGTTCTTCCACGCACCGGCACCCGGTGGCGGCGGCCAACACATGCCTCCGGGCATGTCCTTCCCCTCCTCCATGGTGGGCATGGCTCCTCCCCCCTCCGCTCTCCCCTCCTTTGCCCAGTGAGCCATGTGGCCACCTCTCTACCTCAGTGTTCAACTAAACCAGAGTTCCACCTCCTTCGACCAGCACTGACGTGATCATCATTGTTGTTGTTGTTGATGGTGATGAAGATGAAGATGAAGATGTTGATGTGACATGTTGGTTTATTACTGTGACAAAAGGGGGGAGCTGACAAGAGGAGAAGAAGAGGATGAAAGGCAGAGACTGCACAGGGTCGCTCCCCACTAACAAAATCAAGCTCACGGACATGCGCCGTGCACGGAGGGTTCGTGGTGATCCACGCCTGCGCCAGTGTCGAGTTCAGTTGTTGGGTGCTGGGTGGGTGGGGGCATTTCGTCGATATGCGTGCAGGTAGGTTGTTGGAGGGCGATGATGGTGGTGGTGGCTGCCATCAGGTGCGAGTAAGTGCAGAGAAGGAAGGGAAGGAGGTCCGTTCGGCATGTGCTCGACGCTAGCTCCTTAGTCAGAGTCGGAATCATCCGACGAGCCCGAAGAGCCAGAGGACGAGTCGCTATCAGACGAGTCAGAGCTGTCCGAGTCGGAGCTCGAGTCCTTCTTGGCCTGATAGTCCTTGATCTCCTTGGCATATCGCTCCTTGTCCGCCGCAGCCAAAATGTCAAATTCCTGGAATCGAATCGAGAAATCAAAATTAATCCACGATAACTTCTACTCGGCCGATCTCGATCGACGCATGCGTGGAGAGCTTTGGGGATCTCGAGCTGTGGCCGGTGTGTACCTTTCGCTCATCGGCACCGAGTTTGGACCACTGCTCGCCAATGATCTTGCCCAGCTGACCGAACGAGGCAGTTGGGTTCTCCTCCTTGATTCGTGGCCTCATCTTCTTGCTGAAGTGGAAGAAGGCCGAGCACGGCTTCTTGGGGGCGTTGGGGTCCTTCTTCTTCCTCTTCTTGGCCGGCCTCTCCTCCTCATCGCTGCTCTCGGGATGCTCCTCCTTGTAGGCCGCCGCCTCCTTCTGGTACCTGATCTTGTCCTTGGCTGCCAGCTCGTTGTACTTCTGCACTCGGGGGACATCGATCGAGAGATCAGCAAACGATTCCATTTCGATTGGCAAATTGGGAAATCTCGAAAATGGCCGCAACGGTCAGATGGAGTTTCGTGTAGAGAGAGATTGAAGGTACCCTCTTGTCTGTGTCGGGCAGCGCGGCCCAGGCCTCGCCGAGCAGCTTGCCCACCTGGCCAAAGCCAACGGTCGGGTGCTCGTTCTTGATGTGCGTTCGCTTCTCCTGCGAGAAGAGCATGTACGCGGTCATGGCGCGCTTGGGCGCGTTGGGGTCCTTCCTCTTCCTCCTGGGCATGGTGTAGGGTGTGTGATGCGATGTGGGAGCTCGAGTAGACTCTCAAAGGAAACTAAAATTTGCACGAATCTGATACGAAAATGTTGGGTACACCAGGGGATCACAGAGAATGATTAGAGAGATGCCTTGTGCCGAATCGTGGACGTGTGGGTGGATTGCCGTTTTGCTTACCTTGTGCTGTGTGCGAGGGGAGTGAGCGGACTGAAGGGATCGGCCGTACCGGTGCTACCCCTACCCCCCCGCTCCCCTAACGGGCCTTCGGGTGTACGTTACGCGACCCCCATACGGCCCCATACCCCGCTCCCTGTTGGCTCCGCCTGTGTGCGCGGTGCCAACGGCCCCGTGACCCCGCTGTCTCGTGTGCCGCCAGTTTTCTGCGCAGGCCGCATTCCAGCGCGCCGAGGCGGGAAAAAGCTGGCCAAGCTGCGTAGCGAGATGAAATGTAGCGGGACCCGATTCTTGCATGAGAGATGCGTTGATGTTTGTTTTACGTTTTGTTTACTGTAAATGCTTGGCGGCTGGATGGAAGCGCCTGAGCTTTGCTTACTGCGGGCCAGTGCTGGGGAGGTTCATGAGGACGTTGGTGCTCGAGGGGAGGTAGACAATGTTTCTCGAACGGCTGAGCTCCTCGGCGATGTCGCGCGAAGCCTCAATGCGCCTGAGCGCGATGTAGCCGGGACCGCTCATGGCCTTGGAGATGAGAGCGGCAGCCTCGGCCTCGCCCTCGGCGACGATAATCTTGGCGAGCTTCTCCTGTTCGTTCTTGGCCACGACGAACTTGGCCTGCTCGGCGAGCTGCTGGGCCACCTGCTTATGCTCGATGGCGCGCACGTACTCGGGGGAGAAGGTGAGATGCGTGATGGACACGTCCTCGAGCTTGAGGCCGAAGGTGCCGGCGCGCTTGACGAGCCTCTGCCGGATCTGATTCGAAATCGTTTCTCTCCTCGAGATGAGCTCGGTGGCATCGTACTGGGCCACCACGGCCTTGAGCACTTCGTTACCGACTGAGTTGAAGACGTTGGCGCTGTAGTCCACGCCGAGCCTCTGGTAGATGTAGGGCAGCTTCTTCTTGTCCGGCCTGTAGAGCACCCTGAGCGTGATGTTCACCCGCTGGAGATCCTTGCTGCCGGTCTCGGTCTTGATGTTGAAGGGCGTGGTGCGCGTGTCGTAGATGATGGGGAATTGGAGGAAGGGGATGAGGAGGTGGGTGCCGGGCTTGACGATGAAGTCCCGGGTACCGTTCCTCAATCTGTCGAAGATGATGGCACGCTCGCCTCCATCGACCGTGTACAGCGACTCGCTCAGCGCGTATCCCACCGCACCGAGGCTCACGGCGCCGATCGCCACCCTATTCAGCACCGGGCCGACAGCCTGCAGCTTTTGCATCATCTTCGTGTGTGGAATTCGAGAATGCTCTCCTCTCTATCTCGTCTATCGATCTAGAATTGACGTAGCGGCCCGCTGATCGGACCGTCCTTGCTTTTCCAAGTAATTCGTGATTGTCGACACGTATCCATTTCTCCAACATTTCTTTTTCGTCAGAACATTTGGCGCCAAAATCGATGAGCGGGCATTCGAATTGAGGGAGCGAAATCGTTGAGTAGAGAGCGAGATAGAGGCGCGGCAAGCATGGAGGGGCCGAGCAAGAGAGCCAGCGCGTTAGCCTCTCTGCTGGAGCAGTCCCGCCAGCTGGCGCGGCAGACCGGCGACTACCTCATACAGAGGAATGTAGACCAGATCAACGACACCACGCTCGCCCTGCAGACGACGCTGTCCCATTCGACCAAGGATGTGGCCAAGAACAAGGGCCGCTACCTCCTGGCCACCAAGGGCTTCGATGCGGACAAGCTCTCGCGCAATCTGTACGCCGTCAGTCTGAAATCGTCCTACGAGCCCCAAGACCCCCTCAAAGACATCGATCTCGAAGATGCGCTCGAGTACGCCCCCTCCCCTCTGCCCCCACCCCAAATGGACTCATTTTCACAAAGAAAATGTTCTCCGCTGCAGCCGGGCGCACGACCTTATCATCATGGCGGCCATCCAGGAGGCCAAGAAGGAGGTAAATCCCGTTCCCCCCCGCCGCCCTCACGCGTTGGGCGAGTTCTCTCATCAACAAACGTCGCGGCGGCACCGTGTGCGCTCGTGTGTACGTGTGCGTGTGTTGTGTGTGGGCGCTGTAGACGCTGGAGCACTTCAGGCGGAACTCGGTCAAGAAGCTGGACAGCGACTGGGAGGGCGCCAAGTCGGAGCTGCTCGAGGCGTTGGGCGTCTCGTCGGTCCTGCAGCAGGGCGGCTTGCGCGGGCCGTCCGAGCCGTCCACGCCGATGAGGATGGACTTCACCGCCGCCGCCCTGGCCTCGCCCGCGACCCCTCTCGGCGTCAGGGCCGGTGCCGCGCGGACGGCGCAGGAGGTTGTCGCCCTCGGCAAGATGACCGTCTACGGCAAGGTGGTGGATGAACTCAACAAACAGAGGAAGGAGAAGCGCGCCTTCTCCACCATGCAGGCGTTCCAGCAGGCTGCGCGGACCGTCGATGACACTGAGCTGGTACCATCCACGCCGCCACCTCCTCCACTGGCACTGCTTGTTGGCCTTTTGCTGCTGCTGCTGCTGCTGCTGCTGGAACTGTGCATGACCCGTCTCTTCCCTCCTTCCCTCCTTACGTGTTTGCGGCTGCAGCGGCGGAAGGAGGTCGCCGACTGCTGGGATCTTCTGGGCAGAGTTGTGAGCGAGCCCGAGCAAGGAGCGAGCGCCGTGGCTCTCCCCGAAGCCGTCTACGAGAGGACCTACCGCGAGGAGCCCGAGGCCCTCTCGCGCAAGTTCCTCGCCGGCGCGAAGCAGTTCCTAGAGAAACAGTTGCGTTGCCTCTCTCTCTCTCTCTCTGTCGTCTGTCTCATGTCACGGATGACCCGTCTAACTGTACGCGGTCGGCGGTGCAGGTACGAGCGAGTGATGCACCTGCTGGTGGCCCGACACGCCCGGACGGCCGAACTGGGCGGCGAGCCCGGTCTGCACAGCCTCGCACGAGCCTACGCGCGTGCTGCGGCCCTCTCCCGCTCCGGCGCACACAGCCACGCCGCCGAAGAGGCCGGCGGTGTGTGGGCCGAGATCTACTACGCCCTCCGCGCCGGCAGTCCCGCTGCCGCCACACGCCTCGCGCTCTCGGTCTCGCCTCCTCTCAACGACTTTGCGGGGCTGCTTCAAACCTTCACACAAACCGTACGCCTCCCCGCCAGCCTTCGTTGTAGGTCTTGTCTGACATGCCGCTGCCACAAACCACCACGTGCAGGGACACCTGTCGGAGCTGCAACAGGCCGATTGCAGGCGCACATTGAATGCCACTCGCGATCCCTTCAAGCAGATCATCTACATGCTGCTCACGCGCCACACGCCAAGTTCTCTTCCCGCTCCCATCTCCACAACACAGGTCTCCCCTCACCATCATCACCGTTCTCCATTCCATCCTACCACGTCACGCTCATCCTTCGTCTCCTTTGTCTCCCTCGTTTGGCTGCGACAGGACTGGATCTGGTTCCACCTCTCCCTCATCGTCCAAGAGGAGAACGGCGAAGCGTTCGCCACTTCCCTCCGCAGGCTGCAGCAGCAGGTGTGCAAGTTCGGGCCCGACCACTTCAACGCCAAGAAGCATCCCCTGCTCTACTTCCAGGTGCTGCTCATCACGCTCCAGTTCGAGAAGTCCGTCGAGTTCCTCTGGGGCAAGGGCGACTACGCCGTGGAGGCGGTCCACTTTGCCACGGGCCTGTACTACTACGGCGTGTTGCGCGTGCCCGCCGCCGATGCCCCTCGCTCGCCCAACTCCATCTACAGCGAGACGTCCGGTAAGACTCTCTAGTTGACAGACAAAACCCGACATCTATCTCACCTCTCTCTTGCGCGTGTGTCGTTTGGCGTGGAACGTGCAGCTGGGAGAGCTGCTGTGGACCTCCCGCGCATGCTGTGGCACTATGCCCTCGCGGTGGTTGAACAGAGACGAGACCTTGCGCTGGCGCTTGGCTACATTCACCTCGTGAGGTACGTACACTCTCACGACGCCGGGTGACTCAACGGCGAGACTGACGGGAGAGGTGGCTTCTGCGCAGGGATGTGGGGCTAGAGGACTTGATGATGAAGAACTTTGTGCTCACCACGCGAGAGGTCGACGCCCTCCTCGGTACCGAGGGCAGAGAAGGACTGGTGCAGCGTGTGCTGGGCGACTCTGCGCGCGTGCGAAGGCTCCGCGAGGTCGTGGCTGCCGCCTGCGAAGAGCGGGCTGAGCTCCCCGCCGCGGTCAAACTCTACCACGAGGTTTGTCCCCGACTATGTCACTAAGCTCGGCCCCGTCTCTCGCCTCAAACTGACAAACTCCTCGTTGTGTGTGTGGCATGTGCTAGGCGGGCGACTACGACAAAGTGTTGTCGCTTCTCAACGGCGCCCTGGGCCCGCTCGTGTCTGCGGCTGGGCCGGAGAGGCAGGCCCTCATCGCGCTCGCGCTCGACGTCAACACGCGCTATACGTCCATCCGCGAAGTGCCCACCAAGTCGCTCGAGACCTTGCGCACGCTCATCCAGATCGCGCACTTCTTTGACCTCAGCAACGCAAACCGACTGGGCGAAGGTGCATTCCAAGACTTGCACACCCCGCACGCACGCACGCACGCAGATACTTACCGCCGCACACGCGCGTACGTACGCACAGCGCTGCAGCGGTTGGAAGTGGTTGGGATCCTGCCGTTCGACCAGATGATGGTTCCCGAGAAGGTGGAGCTGTTCTCGAAGCTGGACGAGACGGTGAAGCGAGTCGTGGGCGATCTCATCCTCGCGGCCATGCTCGTGCTTTACAAGCTCTACGGCGCCATCTCGCCAGCCGCCAACCAGGCGTCGTTCCTCTTCCCGTCCGACCCGGCGCGACTCCACGAGATGGAGGCCATCAAGAGCCGCGCACGCGCCCTCGCCGCCTTCACCGGCCGCATCCAGTACCGACTGCCCTCCGACGTCACCTCTCGCCTCCTCCGCTTCGAGGTCCTCATGAGCTGAACAGCTACCACCCCTCTTCATCACCATCACCATCGTCATCACTATCATCAACCACAACAAGTCTCTTTCCTCCCACTCGTTCACGCCTGGTCAACGTCGAGGTTGAGCCCCACCACGCACACAGCACCTTAGAGAGAGAGAGAGAGAGGACGATGACAACGATGATATTGAGATGGGGCGCCCTGCCCGTGTCGTTCGTGGTTGTTGTTGTACGATCGTCCTCTTGAAGCCGTAAGGCTTCGTCAGCTTGAAGATGGGTCCCTTGTAGAGATGTGGCGTCTTCACTGTCGCACGGGCCGGGTGGCCATCGCAGCACGCTCGCGCACCGGTGGTGCCTCGTCGCTCTCCTCGCCCACGTCTTCTTCATCGCCGTCGTCCTCCTCCTCCTCCGCAGCGCCGTAGGCCGCCATCGCCTCGTCGTCTTCTTCCTGCTCTGGCCGTTGCTGGTGGACCTCCATGCGGTGTCCCCATTCCAGGACAGCCCTCGCCTTGGCGCGCACACCATCGCCGTCCTCGCCTGCGGCTGGTCGTCTGCGCTTGCGACCAGTGACACCGGCGTCCGAGGAAGAGGAGTGTGCACCAGCGGGAGCGGCGGGTGTGCTGTCGAGGCCGTCATCGGGCCGGGAGAAGAAGAGGATGACCGGGGGCGGAGAGCGCAGGAGCGCCCGCCTGAACTTCTCGCGCTGCACCCTCTTCTCCTCCTTTGTGCGGGGCAGCGTCTCCCACCTCGTGCTCCGCTGTTGATCCTGCAGCGCGGCCATTCTAACCTCGCCGTATACGCACGTGCGTGGAGGTGTGAGAGTGTCGCGCCCTCTTCTTGAGCTCGCTGGGTGTCACCACCACACCTCTTGTTTCCCTCCTTCCGCCCCCGAACTCCTGCGGAATGGTGTGCTGACGTGGACAAACAAACTCCGTGGTCCTCGGAATGTGTCGACTGCAAAAATGTGTGGTAGCTACAACAAGGGGGAGAGGATCAGCTCAGGGAGAGGTGGTGTCGTTTGCCGGAGAGAGGGAGAGCGAAGAGGATAGGGAGAGAGAAGAGAGCGGAGGGAGGAGCGAAGACGATGATGATAATGAGGAAGAGGGAGAGGAGGTGATCTTGGCGTCGAGGCTGTGCCTGAGCCGTGCGCGCTGTTGCTGCTTCTTGTGCTTCTCGCAGATGGTGCGCTGCGACGCCGCTCGATTCTCGCATCCATCCACGGTGCACTGGCGCGACGAGAGGACCGTTGAATCGGCCGAGGTGGTCGCCCACTCCTCGCCCGCTGTGTGTGTGTCATCACCGTGATCATGATCATCAAGAGCCGTTAGCGATCACTGAGTTGGCGTAGAGAAGAGAAGAGAGGACGACGAAGACGAAGAAGAGTGAGATAAGACAGAGGAGGGATGAGAAAAGAGAGCGCGCGAGCGTACCTGGACGCGGTCGGATGGAACGTGGAGACTGGAGCGAGTTGTCGTTAGCTTGGCGCTCATCGACGTCTTCGTCCATATCGTCGTCGTTCTCGTCGTCCTCTTCGTCGTCGTCATCGTCGACCTCTTCCTCGTAGGCGTGTCGTGGCGGCGAGCCGGAGCTAGACGGCGGGATCCCCGGCGGAGAGGGCATGGGCGAGGACCCGTCGGTGACCGAGATCGACGCCAGCGCGGCCAGCGCGTTCAAGTTTGGAGGCGGCGACGTCGGCCCGCCCATCGCACCCGCGTCCATGGGAAGAGGCGACTTCCTGCTCGTCGTGTGGGCACGGCACGCGATCAGAACAAAGCCCAGAAAGCCTGAATGGTGTGTGCGGTGCGGGGGATGGCGAGGCGTACCTCCGCCGGATGCCGTGGTAGTGGTGCTTGGTGTTGCCGCGCGAGCCGAGCCGTCGTGTCTTTAGGTTGGGGAACACGCTGCGAAGGATCTTGCCGAACGTGGCACAGTTGGTCTGCTGCACGCCGGTCTCCTCGCAGAACTCGCGGTAGTGTCGGTAGACCTGCTCCTTGGGCAGATCCGACGACGTGTCGGCGCTGAGCTCGTAGTTCTTCTTGATCCTGTTGTGTTTCGTGTGTCGTGTGAGTGTGGTTAGATCACTCACGACTGTACAGGCTGCAGCAGACAACGCAGCAGCGTGGATGACGTCGTACCAGTGGACGACGACGGGGATAGCCTCCTTCTTCATGACCTTGGAGGAGAAGGTCGGCGAGGAAGGCGAAATGGAGAAGTCGTCGGCGTCGAGCGGCGATGCCGAGCGATTGCCGTAGGAGGGCGACGTGGACGACGAGCGTTCGATGGGTCCGGGTGAGACCATCATGTCGCGCGTGGCGCTCTCCCGTCCCTTGCCGTGGTGGCTCGATCGCTCCCGTTTGATCGCAGCAGGCGGTGGCGTAGGCGTGGCGCTGTCCCGCATGTGCTGTTGCTGTTGCTGTTGCTGCTCCTCAAGCGTGAGAATGGGCGCAAAGAACTGTCGTGCGTGCGGATGGTGATGAGACAGAGGCGACGCGCCGTGCGACGACGCGCCAGGCGACGAGAGCGAGGTGAATGTGTGGTGATGAATGGGCGATGGCGATGGCGAAGGCGACGACGAGTGGCCACCCATGAAGGGCGCCGGCGACGATCGCATGTAGGCCGCGTGCGGCGAGAACGGGCTCGCCGGGTGCATGGGCGACGGCGAGTACGAGTGCGGCGAAGGGAAGAGGGACGAGGGAGAAGGCGACGGCGAGGGAAGCGGGATGGGCGTCGTTGACGCCAGGCGGCTGTGGAGGAACTTGAGCTCATTCGTCAGCTTCTCCACCTCCTGCTCCTTCTCCTGGAGATGAGACAGCAACAGGGCAGTCTGCGAGCCAGGCGGCTGATTGGCGGCCGGCGGCGCGCTCGACGACGGCAGGGGCACGGGCGCAAAGAACTGAGGCGGCGGGGTGGCCATGTGAGAGCGTGGGCCGTAGCCAGACTGTGACAGCAGCGACGACGGCGACGGTGCGGGAGACGGCGAGGCCGAGCGCAGCGACGAGAAGTCGAGCGGCGATGGCAGTCGGCTGTGCGCTGGTCCACCCGTGGGCGGGCCGAGCATGTGCGATGGCGGCTGCGGGAGCGGTGGGAGGCGGAGAGGGATCGCGAGGGAGTTGAACGACGGGAGGGCCGGTGGCGAAGGCGCGCTGCCGTTGCCGCTGGTCTCTTGTCCGCTCGATGGCAGAGGTGGCAGCGTGGATCGCGACAGGGCTGGTGGCGGGCTCGGCGACTTGCGTCGATCGATGCCATCGGCGCCGCCGCTCTTGAACTGGCGAATGTACTCGGCCACGGCTCCCTCTTCGTCGTCCTCGTTGCTGTTCTCGTCCCGCTCGTCCTCGCCGCTGCTGCCGGCGTTGTGAAACTCCTGCGACAGGCGTCGTCGCTTGTGACGTTCGCCTTCGCTGTCCATGGGGTGGTGGTGCTGATGCTGGCGTTGATGATACGCCAATGCCCGCTCGTCGCTGCCAATGTCGGTGTCGTCCTCGTCGTCCTGTTCGCGGTTGCCGCCGCGCATCCGGTGGCTCGGATCGGCGTCGCGCGCCTCGTTCTTGATCTTCTTCTTGAGCAGCTCGCGCAGGTCGGCATGCGCCGGCTTGGACGCGTCGAGAGATCGCTTCTGCCTGGCTGCGGCCGACGAGGCGTCGTCGATGTGCGTCTCGCTGTCGTGGTGGTGTTGGTGGTGGTGGTGTTCGCTGTACCGCGGGAGGAACGCGTGGCCTCCGTGCGTGTCGTCCATGATCGGCTGGAAGGGCGAGCCAGCGCGAAGGCTCGGCAGGCGCATGCTCGCAGAGCCCAACGACGCCGATGACGGAGTGGGTCTGTGCGCGGAGCCCGACGAGACGTCAAACTTGGAGGTGGCGATAGGCGAGATGCGCCCGCTCGATGACGACGACGATGACGACGATGGTGTGGCGGAGAAGGTGGAGGTGGAGGAAGGCGGGAGGCTGAGGAGCGCCAGATCGGACTTCTTGCAGAAGTGCTTGTAGTGATGCTTGGCCTCGCCGCGGGGTCCCTTGCGTCGGCACTCGATGCTGGGGAAGGCCAGCCGGAGGATCTTGCCAAAGGCCGGCGGCGTGGTGGGCTCCAGGCCCGCCTCGCCGCAGTAGTTGACGTACTCCTGGTAGACCTGGGCCTTGGGCAGCGAGGGCGCTCCCTCGCGCATATCGTAATTGGACAGCAGCCTGGACAGTAGTGCACACGTTCACACTCTAGGTCAGAAGCGCGTCACCACGGCACACCACGGCACCCTACCCAGGAACGAGGAGCCATGGCGGGTTGTTCGAATCCCAGTTTTGGGGTGAGCGTTTCCCCGACCACCACCGCTCACGAATTTCATTTCAACTTTCGAGCAACCGAGAATGACAGATTTGTGCACAAAATCCCCTGCCACTCGCGGGAGGAGGAGAAGAAGGAGGTCTCCTCTCCACCATCATCTCTTGCAGCCCGAAAATGAGCCCAAAATCAAATTTCTACACAAATTTCGCCACATTAAATAATAAAAACAAAAAGAAATTGAATAAAAATAAAAATAAAAAATAGCGAACGGGGTGCACGTGTGGAGATGTAGCGGGGTGGGGGGGAGGCGGGTGCCGGCATCGAAAAGGAGAGGGATGGCACTCATACCAGGCGATGACGGCCGGCGTATTGGCCGCCTTGTCCTTGATGCCGGGCGAGGAGGTCCCTGCCTGGTGCGAGGGCGTCCTCGTCATCATGATCTCTCTCCTCTGGTCGTTCGTGCTGTCTCGCTCAAGCTGGGGCAGATGTGCGGTGGGGCTGAGTCAGTGACGCGGAGCAGAGCTGCCGATCATAAGCTCGTCGTCCGTGGTACCCCGCGCGTAGGATGGGATGCGTGCGGAGAAGAGAGCGCGAAGAAGAAGAGGTAGGAAGATGTGTGCTGCCTGCAGAGGAGGGTCGGCAGAGAAGATGAGCGAAATCGGCGAAAGAGAGGAAGAGAGAGATGGAGGATTTTGGGGTCTCTCGGCTGGGGGGGTGGTGGTGCTGGAGACCGGTAGAGGTACGGTAACGTAGTAGCACACTCGCGTCGACGAGACCGATGGAAGGATAGGATAGGGGGGCTATCTGCGCCAGCTGGTTGGGGGCTGGTTGCCCTTCAACCTCGCGTCGTGGGCGGGTGCCGGGGGATGAAGAGGCAGAGCAAGCAGAGGACAAGCTCCCTTTGGCGTCTGCTGGGTCCCGCGCACACACACGCTTGCCAACGCTTGTCAGACTTGTTGGCCGAGCTCGTTGGCGAGTGGTCCGATCCCTGGTCTCCTCGTTCGTTGAAGTAGACCGAAGCCGAGTCTGCTCTCCTGCCGGAGCCAAGCAGCAGCACGCACAGAGAAGAGAGAGAGAGAGACGTGGTGGTGGTGAGGAAAGAGGACGCCAAGAGCTGCTCGCCAAGCCAAAAAACTTCTCTCGGCCACCGGTCTCTTCCTTGACACAGCGCAAAGATCGCTGTCGGTGCCCCTGACCTCCCCCCTTCTCTCTTTTGAGATCCCCTCGTCCTCTCACGCTTCCCTCTCTTGCGAGGTCTCTCTTCCTCCCTCTCTTCTCGGCGAGAGAAGGAGAGGAGAAGGTCATGATGACCCCGACAAGGAGAGAGGAAACTAACACGCGTCCGTTACATGGGTGCCGTGGAAACCAACACAACCCAACATGTGCCCTCCTCTGGCGGGCTGGTTTGTTGGCTGGCGAGCCCAAGAGAGAGAGAGAGGGAGTACGCCGCGTTGAAGTGTGCGGAGGGGCAGGGAAAGCCGTACCGGAAAAGAGAACTGCTGCGAGCTGGAGCCGGTGCCGGTGGGGTCCGGCCGAACAAGTTTTCTGTTGTGGCCTCCGGGCGAGGCAGCGGAGCGTTTGGGGTGGTGCACCGGCAGCACCGAGGGCGACAGGAGCTGTAGGAGGTTGTCCGGGCGAGGCGGCGAGAGGTTTGCAGGAGGCGCACAGAGCAACAGAAGAAACCCAGGCGCCAACGGGCAGTGCGTCCCACGACGGGAGATAGAAGACTGGAGTCGAGTGATGGTTCCCTGCTGGCAAAAAGACTGCGAACCAGCTTGATGAGCCCCAATAACACCTGGTCATCTGCAGCACACAGGGATACGGTATCGTAATCTCGGGCTCCCGGTGCCAGGTGACCAAGTTTTCTTCAGCAACGGGAAATTTCTGCTAGCACACTGAACCTAAATCGCGACAGTTCATTCTTGAGATTGTTCATACGATCGGAACCACTCCGCGTGGTCTGCAGTCCGTTGATTCTGGTTCGTTGCAAGGCAATTCTTGCGTCCCGGCCAATTTTGCTGAACTAGGGTTGGTTTAACGACCGACGGTCTTTACGGTTGGTCGCCAGATCTTGCCACGCGTGGCTCGGGTCTCCCCGTTGGCTGCCGCGGGGCCAGGCAACCGGTGGACCGGCAACCGCAGAAACCGCAAGTGGTGCAAAGAAAAAAATATTTTTTGTTCCTCACAACGCGCACGTCACGCCAGGAGGTGTGCTGCGAGGGAGACGGGCTAGTTGCCGTCTGCGGGATCTTCCTCCATCCCCGCATCGCCCTCCTCGGCGTCCGAGTGCTCAGGCTCCGCGCCGTCCGAGTCATCGTCATCGTCATCATCGGGCGTGCTGGCCGCTGCGGCCGCGTCGTCGTTGGTGGTCGTTGTTTCCTCAGCGCCACCGGCCTCCGCCTCAGCAACCGACAAACCTGGTCACGCGACGTTGGTTAGCTCACCGTTGTGAACGGGGTGGCCCCAAGGGATCACCGCGAACTAAGCTTACGTAAGCGAAGATCACCTTGAACAACACCACCAGGTGGTGGGTGTTGCAAGTGTGCGGGT
>CDFA01021029.1:0-19069 GCA_000826305.1 Acanthamoeba healyi | reverse complement strand
TGACGACGGCGTGCAGCCACGGCAGCCAGGCCTTGGTCAGATCCTCGGCTAGTTCGGCGGCGGACGAGGCGTCCATTGCGCGCCAGTTGAGGCCCTGCGCCTCCTTCTGGTCGCTGCGCAGAGCGAGGGCCCAGTAGACATAGTCGCGTGGGATGGCGGCAGCGAGGTCCGGATCGGCGGCGGCGGCCGAGGCACGGCGGCCGAAGCGCATCGTGTCGAACCTGAAGAACATGGGCGCCTTGGTGGAGTCGACCGGGAGCGTCAGGCCGTTGAGCAGCTCGGCCGCATGCGGGTCGTCGTCGCCAGAGACGCCCAGAGCGGCATAGAAGGCGGGCGTGAGCGGCGTCTTGCCAAAGATCATCCGCATCTCGCTGTCGCGCAGTCGGACCTCAGGCGCCAACTGAGCGCGCACGCGCGAGAATGCGCCATCGGCGCCCACGAGGAGCGCACCGCGCTCTGTCGAGCCATCCGCGAAGCGGACCAGTACGCCACGGCGGCCACCACCTCCATGTGACTCGTTGGATGCAAGGGCCGTGTCGTCGTGGTCGTCATCGGCAGCGGCAATGTCTTGGTATCCGACAATCTCCTTGCCGAACGTGGTGTCGTCCTCGAGACCCTTGAACAGGACCTGGCGAAACAGCGTCCGGTCGGCCGTTAACGGCTCATCGTCCACCGCCTGGCTGTGGCGGAAGGGCGGCGACGGCAGCGGTTCGCCGGTGAGGGCGTCGATCCTCTTCGTGCCCGCGGTCTGGTTGTCGCCGCACGTAGCGCGCAGGAGCTCAAAGTGGTCGGGGTCGAGGACGTCGCGGCACGACCTGACGCCGCGACCGGTGACCCTGAAGCGATAGCCCTGGGACCGGTGGGTCATCGACAGGTCGCGCTCGTACAGGCGAAAGGGCAGGGCCGGCGTGGCGCGCTTGAGCGCGTGGGCGAGGAGGAGAGCAGAGGGACCCGTCCCAGAAATGATGATCGGGAGCTGAACGCTCTTGGCAGCTTCTCGGCTTAAACGCATGGTAGGGATGGTGATGCAAGCAAAGAAAGGGGACACTCTTCGTTCTTCGAATTCAATGTAATATATGTCCGACATCTCCTAAATTAAAGTGGTCAGTCAGGGGTCCAGGTCCTTGGATCAATGTTACCTTCATGCTCATGCAGGCGCTACCTTTGAAGACTTCCTCAACAACCTGCAAACCTATTTCAACAAAACCATCCAGCCATCTGACATTTGTGAGATCAGAAGATGATTGGAGAGGGTGCCTTTGGCACTGGCCACAGGGGAGTCCTTTCTCTACCTGATGGCTCTCCTACGCACACCTCTTCCTTTTCCTCCTTGCAGTTTGTGGACGGCGGAAACTCTCGCGGGACTGGAAGGAGGAGACGTTGGGCATCTGCCGAGGCGTTGAGGGACCTTCACTCCCTCAACATCGCGCACCGAGACCTCAAACCCCAAAACATCTTGGTACTACTCGCCAAGCGTTGCTCCTGTCCGCGCCTCGATATGTGACGCGTTCGGAATGCGGTCCAGCTGCGTGACCACGTCGGCAAAGGAAGGTCGGAGCGCTGTACATGTTTCGGTCTTTGGTTTTCTGCTCTGTAGCTCCTATCGGAGCGCTGTACATGTTTCTCTTCCAGGCACTCAAACAACAAGTCTTTGATGCTGATGAACGTAGTATTACACATGGAGGGGATAAAGGGAGTCTCGAGCTCTTACTCGTCGAACTTGATCGGCGGCGAACGGGCGGTGATGGACTGGAACATGAGACGGCGCACGAACCAGGTCGACCTGTTGCCCTTCTTGTTCTCCACGGGCTCCTCGGCCTGGGGCTCTGCCGGGGCTGGCGTAGCCTCCTCCATCTGGACGTCCTCGTGGTGGATGGCTTCGCGCGACTTGACGCGGCGCACGGCCACGACGGCAGCCGCGACGACTGCGGCGGTGAGAGCGGCAAGCATGATCGCGCCAACCACGCTGCCCACCACGATGCCCGCGATGGCACCGGCGCTCAGACCACCGGCGCTCGAGCTGCCCACCGTCACGGCGGCCACGGAGCTGGCGCCGCCGTTGGCTCCAAAGCTGACCGTCGACACCAGGTTGACCGTGTTGACGCCGTTGGTCGCCACGATGTCCACGAACACGTTCTGGCCGGCCGTCACCTGGACCGTGGCCGAGTTGATGCTCGACACCGAATAGCCCGGGTTGGTGGTGAGGCTAGGCGGCGGTACGTCCGCACGCTTGCGCGAGGCCAGATCGCTCGGATCGATGCTGGCGTTGTTGTTCTCGGCTCCGCCATGTGTGAGGAGCCACTGATCCAACACCAGCTGAGAGCTGCGTTGCACGAACTCGTTCGAGGAGTCGATAGTGACGGCCTGTCCGGTGGCGAACGACGAAGACGAGTCGCGCTCGTCGAGCACCGTGACGCCGCCGTAGCGCTTGGCCGTGCGCGCGATGACCGGCGCCGAGACGTAGTTCTCGATGCCGCACAGATTGACGCCGCGCTTGATGCGGAAGTAGCCGTCGTCGGCCCACCAGGTGTCCCACGAGTTGGCGATGAGCCAGTAGGCCACGCCGTTCGCGTCCGTGCCCCATCTGGATGGATTGCACACAGCGCACAAGGCCGCGGGTGAGTGTGATGCCATCGTGCGCCAGTTGTACGAGCTGCATGTACCCGACGATGCTGACGGCGTGGCCGCCCATGTAGTCGGACGACGAGCTGGAGCAGGCGGTGGAGTAGACCTTGCCCGCGTTGTTGGGGTCGTCGAAGAAGGTGTAGAACGAGTTACAGATGTCATAACCAGCCGTGATGGGTCCGTTGTTGTAGATCTCCAGCCGCATGTTGTCCACGCCCGAGATGCGCGTAGCTCCGGTGGCCTGGTACTTGGTCGCCGTCGACCCGTCCTTGCACGTCGCCTGTACAGAGGACAACACACAGTGCGAAGAATGAACATCAATCAGGTTCAAATCCTTCTATCACGCACGAAGAGAGACTGTACCGAGCAGGTGGGGTTAGAGGAGCAGGAGCCGCTGTAGCAGGTGTAAGGGCGGCATCCTCCCTGCAGCTCGATGGTGTCGCTTGTGGGATAGCCGGCCTTCATCAGCAGAGCGGCTTGGTAGGGATCTCCGCCAGCGCAACCGGACTACAGACAGGAACGTTAGTTCGCAGCCGGCGATGAGTCTGTGCAATGCATGGAGAGATCGCTCGTACGGTCCCGAACCAGGCCTTGCTCTTGCCGCAGTCGAGAATCTCCTGCGGTGAGAGGACGCGCTTGATGTTCTGCGCCAGGCACAGGCGATCAGACGCAGCCGCCGCTGTCGAGAAAGCGTAGCAACTGCCACACTGGCCTTGATCCATGATGCCCACGAAGCATCCGCTCTGGGCGTGGAAGTTGTATGAAGAGGGCACTGGTACGCACGTTGGTCAGTACAGGCCAAGGGAGGAGAGAATGTGTGATAATGCCAGGATAGGATCGAAGGTACGTACGGCACGCCGAGCTGGTGCAACCGCCAGATGACTTGGGCGAAGGCTTGGGGCTTCTGGTGGGTGAGCGGGTGGGAGACGCGGCGCGGCTGGGCGTCGGAGTGCTGCTGGCGCCCTTGCTCGGGGACGGGCTCGGGGTGCGGCTGGGGGTGCGGGTGGTGCTGGGCGCGGGAGAGCGGCTGGGCGAAGAGCTGGGGCTCGGCTGTGTGGCGGACGTGATGAAGGTCTTGCCGGCCGTGTATGCGCTCGCGCCAACGCTGTTCTTGGCCCGCACCGTCACAGTGTAGGTGTTGCCCTCCAGCAGCTCTTGAAACGGCAATGACGACAGTTGTCAGCATGGGCGAACGAGGAGGTCGTTCGTGCAGGGGAACGTACGCGAGGCAGAGATGTAGAGATCGGTGGTAGACCACGAGAACGTTTGGCCAGGGCCACTGATGCGCGGGATAGCATTCTAGTTAAAGCTGATCGATGATCATGGGCGAAGAGCAACCAGACAAGAGAGAGAGCAACGTACGTCATGCTGATGTCGTATCCAGTGATCGCGCTGCCGCCGTTGTTGGCCGGAGCAGTCCAGGAGATCACCGCCGAGGTGGCAGTGATGCTGCCGATGGTCACGCTCTGCGGCACACCGGGGGCGGTAGCAGTCGCTCCGCTCACTGTACGCGCACAGCACAAAGGTCGAACCCAGTTAGCCAAATGCGCAATCCTCCCCAACGTGCAAGGGGACCACACGCACCGGCAGTCTCGCTCCAGTCCGAGGCGCAGGAGCCCTCGCCAAACGTGTTGAAGAAGCCGGTCTCTGGGTACCGGTAGACACCGCCGCTGGCGGACATGAACTGGAAGTAGTACGACCGGCAGGCAGTGCCTGTCGGCAGCTGGGCAAAGTAGTTACCCTGCAACACGACGAGGAATGAAAGGAGTAAGCCCAGCCGATTGTCGTGCATTGCACTGATGAGCGTTCATGTACCTTGCCTGGTGCGCCAGTGTCGAGGGCGAGGTTGGACGCGGCGCCATTGATGACGACCTGAGCCAACGAGGGCGCGCCCGAAGCATCCCAGAACGTAGCGAAGAACCTCGTCGCGCCTGACTAGATACGCACGTACAAGAGGCGGTTAACTTGCGTGCCCATCAGTCATCGCCCCCGCCCATTCCCGCTGCAGTGCGCGCACCTGGATGATGTGAGAGCCCGAGGCGATTCGGTTGGTGTAGGTCTCGGTGTTGCAAGAGCCCAAGTCCGTCGTCCTGCAATCATGCAGCCGACAAGCAATGAATGACCAATCACCGTGCAGTGGTGGGAGGGGGGAGAGGTGTTGGAACCAGTAGGAGAGGCCGTTGGTCGAGTCGCTGCCAAGGCCCACGCCCACGCGGCTGTAGCTCGTCGAGAGGTACATGGACCTCGAACCATCGCACGCCTGTCCCGCCGTGTTCTTGCCGCCATCTGATGGCGCATCAATCCAGTTAGTGAGCGCATGTTGGGGGCGAGTGTCGGTCGTATCATTCACGAGGCGAGCTTGCGCACCAGGGCAGCAGTAGTAGCTGCCGGCCGCATTCTGAGCCCACCCGCAGAGTCCGTCGTTGATAGCGCTCTTCAAGGGCACGAGGAGGTATCAGTACACTGTCCAGGACAGCGCGGGGGAGATGATTGCCGGGAGTACCAGAGGGTTGTTGGAGTAGGCTGCCTGCAGATTCTCGCCGATGGAGCCCGACGTGCACGAGTAGGTGTTGCGCACGCGCGTCGCCCAGGCCAGGCCGTCGCAGCTGTTGAACTGCACTTTGTGGCACGTCGTCTGTAGGCGCACTGTAGGCGTTAGCGCTCATGCAAGCACACGCCATCGCGCGGTCATTCTTGCGCGTGCGCACGTCATTGCGCGGAGGGATGCGTGGCGTACGAGGTCGGTCGAGTGCCCGCGTGCGGTCTGGGAGAGCTTGGGGTCGACGTAGAGAGGAGGCCGGGCGGCGGCGGTGAGAATTCCCGTTGTGGTGTAGCCCGCCATGTAGTTGGCGCGATAGCCCGCCGGTCCTGGCGGAGACCATAGACGCCACAAGCACGAAGACGTTAGAGCGAGAGCGAATAGGATCACGGAAACCCAATGAGGAAGTACCGACGCGAGCGGCGTTGAGAAGCGAGGCAAAGGTGCGCTCCTGGTAGGACGGGCGGGCGGAGAGCGGCTCGCCGTACGCCTCGGCCGAACCCACAGCCATGGCGAGCATGAGGCAGGCAAGAGCCAAGGCAGCAAGCAGGACGTTGCGACGACAAGATCCCGCCACCATCGTCTTCGTCTTTCGGGTTCGAGTTTAGTTCGAGTGTGGGAGAGGGCGGTGGAAGGGCCTGTGACCGAACAAAACCAGACGGCGAAGCGAAAGAAAGGAGGAGTGAGGGTGAGCCGGTGCTCTCATGCACGAGTTTTTATACGGCGAGCGGAGCAGCGGAAGCGGATTGGGCAGAAGTATTGCGCCGTTGTGATTGGCCTGAACCGGAACCCTAATTCCACCGCGGTGTGAACGGCTCGGGGTTTAGGAGAGGGCCTGCGTTGGCTGCCCTTCATACCCAAACATGCGCTACTGACGAGGTTGGCGTGTTTATCACTTACACTCTCCACTCTGTCCTGCCTGATCGCTGGGAGTCTCACCCAAGGAGTCCCTTGTGAACCAACAGAGATAGCAAGGGAGGGGGGGGGGTGAGCAATGCAAGAGTGCTCCTGTACATCCTGCCATCACACACAATTAATTGGAAGTTGTGTATCAGGCACACCTGCTGAAGGAGGAGCCTCCCATCAAAGCATCAGCATTGGCAACTTGGCCCAGGTGAAATTGAGAAGAGGCTACACCCTCAACCTTTACATCTGCCCCACACTCACAGCCATTGTCCTCAGCACACACTGTGTGTGTGATGGTTTGGATGCCATGCTGTGACTGGTGGAGATGGTGGGGAAGTGCGAACAAAAATGAACAAAAATGAAAGTTGTGTGCAAAAGAACGATGGAAGCATCTGAGTCAGGGAGTGGGGAGGCGGTGGCCCTCATGGCGGCGGTCCGCGAGGGCGACAGGAAGCGCGCGGAACAGCTGCTCAAGTCGAGCCCTCCGGCGACCGTCAACGCCACCGACCCCTACGGCTGGTACCAACTTGCCCCCCCCCCAATAAAGTTTAGTTACCTCCTAGAAAATCAGAATTATTAATAAAAATAATAAAAATGAGTTTTGGTGTAATTTCCATTATTCCTGTTTGTCCGATGTTTTGGTGGTAAGATAAATAATAAAAATATATTTTGGCTCACTGGTGAGGTGTGCGTGTTGTGTGAGGCAAGGACGGCGCTGATGGTGGCCGTGGAGCAGCGCGACGTGGGCATGGTGAGGCTCCTGCTGGCGGCTCCCGGTATCGACCCGCACCAGCTGACGCCAGGCGACGCCATGAGCGCGCTGCACGTGCTCGCCGAGCAGGACCATCGCAATCCTGCCTGGCAGGACGAGACGGGCAAGGAAGAGAAGGAGGGAGGTGCGGCGTTGGTGGCCTACACGCCCATCCTGGAGCTGTTGGTCGAGGCCGGCGTGGACCCCAACGCCAGCAACGTCATGGGCGAGGTACCTCCCTTTTGCTGCCTGTCCACCAACACGCGACAGACTCTCATCAGGTGTCGCATGTGCGTCGTGTGCATCTTGTGCGTTCTCGCAGACCGTGCTTCACCTGCTCTGCTTGCGTGGCCACAAGGAAGCAGCGGCTTGGCTGCTGTCGCGCAAGCTGGTGCACGACGTCGACGCCACCAACGCGCATGGCGACACGGCCCTCCATTATGGTACGCACACGCGCGTCGCTGGCGGTCTAGCCTGGAGTCAAAGAGGTTGATGGTTGATGGTGATGGTGGCAATGGCGATGGGGCAGCATCGAGGAAGGGCCACAAGGAGATCGTGGACCTGCTGCTCCAGTATGGCGCGTCGCCGACGCACGAGGGCGACTTTGGCACGCCTACGCAGGTCGATTGTCCACTCTTCCCACGCGATCTTGCTCGTGCTCGTCGTCTGCCGCCGCCTTCTCATGCAACTCGTTATGGATCAACAGGTGGCAGGCGAGTTCCAGCAGAGGCTCGTGGCCTCGCAGCTCATTGAGATGACCACCGACCACGGCCTATGGCGCCTCCCCGCCGTACGTGGCCACATCCCTTCATCGATTCCCCTTACGCATAAGCGTTCACTGACGCCTACCATCACGCGATTGTGGCGCAGGAGGTGCTGATGCACATGCTGTCGTACCTAATGACCTTTGAGGATCTGTGCGCTGTCTCCACGGTACGCACTGTCACGCTCCGCCGCCAGATTGCATCATCAGTCTAACTCGCGAGTACAACTCTGCGGGCGGGCAGGTGTGCCGTGCCTTTGCGGCGGTGAGCAGGGACGACAGCCTGTGGCGTCGGCTCGGTCATCCCTCCTGGGAAGAGCAACACGTCACTGCGTACGCTTCTTCGCTCATCACAGTGAGATGCGCACACTCCTATTGACCGGTTCTCGTGTGTGTGCACTGTCGCCGTGTGGCTGGCTGGCTGATGGTGTGGCGTGATAGGGAGGCGGGGTGGAAGGGAGCCTATATGACCTGGCTCCGCGCCATGGCCAAGCAGTACAAGTACGGATTGGACGGGGACACTTTGCGCTGTTTTGGCGCTCACGCGCGCGCACACCGTGCAGGCACAAGAACGGAAGCAGGTTCGTGATGGAAGCGACGCAGGAGGGTCAACCGCCCCCGATCTACAGCTGCACCATCAAGCTCCTCCTTGCCGGTCTCTGGTAAGCTCTGCCTCGCGGCATCTCTCTGCTTTGATGGTAGTGGCCACTAGTTATTAGAGACTGATCCGATTGTGATGATCTGGAGTACAGCGGAGCGGGAAAATCGTGCCTGTTGCTGCGCTACACTGACGGCACGTTCGTCGACCACCACATATCCACGATTGGCGTCGACTTCAAAATACATCTGTGCCATCTGCGTGACGAAACAGTGAGGGTATGCTACACGCTACTACATGCCACATGTGCTGGACCCGCTCCCACTGCCTGAGCACATCGGCTAGCCGTTCGAGCTGGTCGTTCCCATTCACATCATCTAACGTCTGTGCTTGCACTCCTCTACAGGTCCAGATCTGGGTACGATCCGCATTCGTGTTGTCGGGCGCGAGGTGCTGTGCAGCAATGACCGCCCACATGTGTGCAGGATACCGCCGGACCCGAGCGCTTTCGGACGATCACGTCGTCCTACTACAGGGGCGCGCACGGCGTGCTGCTCACGTTCGACATGACCAGCCGCGAGTCGTTCGAGGCAATCGACGTCTTCGCAGAAGACTCAATCCGGTACGCAGTCTCGCTCGCTTAACTGCTCTGAGCGCAGCTTTTGTGCTCACCTCGCTCCTGCCATCTCCGCCAGGTATGCGCACGAGCACTGCGTCAGGCTGATGGTGGGCTGCAAGAGCGACCTCGCTGGTGCGAGGGCGGTGTCCGTAGAGGAGGCCAGGTTCATGTCCTGCCCTTGTCCTGTGTGCGTGTGCCGTGCGTGTGTCGTGCTTGTGGTACGCACACTGACCCGTGATTCACGGTTGCGGCAGACACAAAGCAGAGGCGTACGGCGCGCGGTACGTCGAGTGTTCGTCCAAGACGGGCGAGGGCGTGCAGGAGGCGATCGACGAGCTGGTGGCGCACATCGCCGGCGGTTGGCGCTCCGTGCACGGCATGCAGACGCCGGCCTACGTGCCCGACGACGCCTTCTTCGAGGCGCACTGCGGGCCCAAGGCGCTCCGGAGGCATCTGAGTCCGCAGCAGCAGCAGCAGAAGAAGAAGGAGCACAACAACAAGTGCAGCCTCCAGTGACACGTGTAACAGACCACCTTCGGTCTCACGGTTTTATCAGCCATGCACGCGAACACCACTTCAATAGTGCATGAACGGCAGTTGCATGATAGCTCCTTCGACCTCGGCCTGTAGCTCTGTCCTCTGCATACCAGCTCCTCGTTGCCAGCGCCTGTGCAGTGCCAGAGCGAACTGATAGAGACGCCTGTGGGCCCGCGTGGAGCCTTGGTCCGAGAGTCCCCAGTAGGGGTCGTCCCGGTTGACCATGAGGCGGGCGTCGGGCTTGTGGCCTGAAAGGTCGGCCTCCAACACCTCGTCTGGAGGCCAATCATCCACAACGACGGGCCAGTCCCATCGGTCGGGCTGGAGGGTCTTGAACTGAGCCAAGTCAAGGAGCTGTTTGTCTGTGCTGCCTTGGTAGTTCAACGAACACGCCCACGAGCCACGGTGCAAACGGCCTGAGCAGGTGCCTGCGCCCATGGATCGATCATCATCGTCATCAACATCAGCATCATCATCAGCGTGCCGTACCCACTAGTGGGGTGGAATTAAAGCGCGGAGGGCGTAGGATGTACTGATGCCATAGCGACGAAACGTCTTCTCCAAGAGCAGCGACTCGTTGGTCGTCATGCGGTGTGTGCCCTCTCGGCAGTGTGCAGCTCTGACCAGCAGCGCCGCCCCGACAGTTCCTAATTGTATGTGGGAGAGATCTCAGGGTCAAAGATGAGCGCAGGAGAGAGAATGTGTGCTCATCATCACTGCGTTCTATCAAGGAGTCTATCAGCTACATACCTGTGGCGGGCGCAAGCCAGGTCGTGTTGGGATATACCACAATGTCGAACCCCAGGTCGATCACCGCATAGTGCGCGAGTACCCTCACATCGCTCTCGTCGTCCAGGATACGCTGTACGACCGTGGCCCACATGAATTCTGCCACGGCTTCATGGATGGGCAGCAAGCCCGTGAGGTAGGGCTGGCTGATGGGCGGATTCGGAGGAACAAGGCCCACTCCCTTCACGTCAAGCATCTCCTGCAGCGAGGTGGGGAGTTAGCGAGGAGCTAGAGAGAGAGAGAGAGATGTTAACACTGATTGATCAGGGCAAAGACCGGAAACCGTACGTACCACCACTTCACCCGACCTGGACAAGGTGAACACCGCGGCGCGATCGTAGCGCGGTGGTCGCACAACGGACAGGTTCCTCGCGATGGGCACGCCTTGCTTGTCCATCGCACGCAGTGGGGCCGTGTGCACCTTCCTTCTGTACGTGCCGCTCCCCTTTGCTCGCCCACCACCTGGCGGCGGGTCTTGGTACTCCTGTGCCACACAAGACGCGGACGTGCGCGTCAAACTAGCTAGTGTGCCATGCATGGTGTAGTCTCAACAGCGAGGTGAGGGTGGGGGGTGCGGGGGATGCGCACGTGAGCAAAGTGGTTCGAGGAGAGGAAAGTGACCTCGTCGAGCAGCCAGGCATCGATGGCTTCCTCGCTCATGCCGCGCAGGCGAGCAAAGTCGCGCCGGAGTCGAGAGTAGTCCGCCACCATGACGCGCGCCGTTGCTACACGGTAGAAGAGCTCTCCTTTGGCACTGGAGGCCTCCAGTGCAGTGAGCGCCGCCAGGCATTCCTTGGGGAGTGTGTGAGTGTGCTCCGGACGGGCCGGCCCTCGTGGCAGAGCGCCGCTTGGGAGCCACCGCCACAACAGAACGACCTGAAGCACGAACAACCCAACGAGGCATCCCCACCGCCACTTGCCGCGCATCTTCTTGTTCTTCTTCTTGTCGCCAACGTTGGTGCCGAGTCCGGAGCTAAAAATCATGTGGAGCGTTACTGAGCGCTGGCAAGTGCTTTAGTTTGCTTGGTGTGGCCCCTTTGTTGACCGCATTGTTGGTGCACCGTTCACCAGGTGTTGTAGCCCCCCAGCTCCAGGAGCCAGAGGTGGAGGCCTGTCTCTGTGTTCTTTTCCTCTCTCCCCAGATGTACGCTCAGGCCTCCTTTACTTGTTTCTTGCTTCGGTCTTGGCCGTAGCGAGAGCAGGTGTCCAGAGCACTTATCCGTGTAAGCAAACCGTTGGAAGCACCTACGACCTCACTCCCGTGACGTACGCTCTTGGATCCAAGCGCCCAGACAATGAAGTTAAACTTTCGTGGTTTCAACTTGAACGAATGAACGAACTAACTAACTTACGATCAACCACCACGTTTTATTTTTCATGTACGTGCTGCAGCGGCACCATCTTCCCCATCACGATCGGCAGCACCTTGTGTAAGGTGGCCTTCTGCTCCGATAACGCGGAGCTAAGTGGGGCGGACAATACGCCAGGCACGGTTGAGTGTAATTACTTCTGGGGGACGCCCAGCGTGGCTGCCTATGCAGAGTCCTCCACCGTCTCTTCCATCTCTGGTACGCCGCCGGGCGCCGTACGACGTTTAAGCCACGATAGCGTTTGGTGTGCTGCCTCGGTTTACTCCCTATTCGGCTGCGTGCGCCTGCAGGCGGGATAAGCATCTATTCTCTCGGCAGCTCCGTGCGGGATGCTGGGCGCTATCATACAACGTATATGACGTCCTCCCCCCCACTTGGCTCTTCTTGATTGGGTTGGGGTGCTCTCGTGCGTGCATGGCTACACGGCTAACACTTTGTTTTGTTTCTCTCTCGCCAGGATTGATTTGCTCTGCGACCCGGCGAGCGGGAGCACAGTGGTTGCCGCCAATGGCTCGATCGCTTCCGATTTCACCACCATAACTCTGAAGATGGTCTTCACCACGGCGCTTGTGTGCGAGCCATCGCCGTCACCGTCACCTTCGCTGTCACCGTCGCCGTCGCTGTCGCCGTCGCTGTCGCCCTCGCCGTCGCTGTCACCGTCACCGTCACTGTCGCCGTCGCCGTCGCTGTCACCGTCACCGTCGCTGTCACCGTCGCCGTCACTGTCACTGTCACCGTCGCCGTCGCTGTCGCCGTCACCGTCGCCTTCGCCGTCATCGCCGTCACCGTCGCCGCCTTCGCCTTCGCCTTCGCCTTCGCCGTCAGCATCAGGCGGTAGCGATTACTCGGTGGCGATAGCTGCTGTGCCCGCTGCGTCGGTGCTAGTGCTGGCAGGCGTTGGTCTGGTGCTCGTCATGACCGCCCTCTGATGGCGCCAGCCCCAGGCCAGATTCAGCAGCACTCCTCCGGACTCTACCCACCACCCGCTGTTACCTCATTCGGTACCCCTTATGGCATTACACTGCATTGTTTGTTGTAGTTGTTACCGTCCTCAAGCCTGGATGGGCGTTGCAGTGTGTTGCTGGTGTGTGCAAGTGTTTCACTAGTACTGGAGAGAGCAGGCGGACTGTACGGCTTGCAGGTAGTTGGGCGTCCCCATGCCCGGCACGCTTCGCCAATCGCCGGCCAACAGTCGCCAGCCGCGGTATGAGAACTGAACACACACAGCAGCAGTGAGCAGGGACGACAGCCTGTGGCGTAGGCTCGGCCATCCCTCCTGGGAAGAGCACCACGTCACTGCGTACGCTTCTTCCGCTCATCACAGTGACGCACACGTCAATTGACCGGTTCTCGTGTGTGTGCACTGTCGCTGTGTGGCTGGCCGATGGTGCGGCGTGATAGGGAGGCGGGGGTGGAAATGAGCCTACATGACCTGGCTCCGCGCCATCGCCAAGTAGTACAAGTACCGATTGGACGGAGACACTTTGGGCTATTGTGGCGCTCACACACACACACACACACACGCACCATGCAGGCACAAGAACGGAAGCAGGTTCGTGATGGAAGCGACGCAGGAGGGTCAACCGCCCCCGATCTACAGCTGCACCATCAAGCTCCTCCTTGCCGGTCTCTGGTAAGCTCTGCCTCGTGGCATCTCGCTGCGTTGGTGGTGATGGCAGATATTAGATACTGATCTAATATTCATTCGCTTGTCAGTGACACGAAATAGACCAACTGAGGGTCTCACGGTTTTATGAATGTAACATGTGCCGTACCAAACTCCCTTCGCTCGCTCAAGCTGGCTCAGTCCGCCTCCTCTCGCGTTGTCTGTCTCCCTTTTCTCCTGTGCGCGCCGTCGGGCCCGCCGCCGGCGACGTTGGCGGTCGCCTTGGCTTCGGAGCCAGCGGGGCCGCGAGCGGGCGCGTTGATAGTGGCGGTGGTGGATCGGTTGATGCGCAGGAGGACGAGCGAGAAGACGAGCCCAATCATCAGGCTCAGGTACATGATCGCGTTGGGCGACCCCGCTGAGGCTGCAGCTGCCCACTGGCTGGGCCTCCACCAATCGGGCAGCTCGAGCAGCCTCACCCACTCCTCGAGCACAGCCTGTCACGCGCACACAGGCACGTGAGGTGATGAGGGAAGGTCCGCTGCCTTGCGCGCGTGTGCGCGGTGGGTTGTGCGAGATACCAGCGCGCCCGGTTCCTTGGCCTGGGCCTTCTTCGGCTTGTGTTGCGCCATCTTCTTAGCCTGTCCAAGCAGCGCCGATCAGCGCCAGTATGAGAAGCGCGCGAATGCACAAACGACCGAGCACGAGTGGCCACGTACCTTGACTGCACCGGATTGCACGCGTTGAAGATAGCTGCGAAGATCACCAGCGGAGCGCACGCTCACGCCCGGGTAGAACGATTTCTATGTTGGAGACGATGATGATGTCGATCGAGCCACGATCAGGTACTGTAGGCAGTGGGAGTGCGAAGAGGGAGAAGGCGGAGGGAGGCGAGCAGTACGCGCAGAGAGTCCAACACAAAGACGTGCGAGCCGAATTGAGAATCGTCCACTCTGAACTCGCTGAGCCACTGCCAGTGACAGCAAACAGCAGGCGGTGAGTCTCGAGTTGGGGGCAGGGAGGACGCGCGCGCGTGCTGGAGGCGAACCTGCTGGTAGTGCGGGCCTTCGACCCACGAGAAGGCCAGCTTGGGCGACGCTCCCTGGCTCCCGGTCTGCATCTGCTCCTCGCGGTACTCGAGGGCCACCTGCCTCACCGCGTTCAGAAACCTGTGCACACGCGCCACGCTCAGGCGTTAGAGCGATCGCAAGCTTGTGCGCATGACATGCAGTGTGACACAACAATAGTAGCGAATGGACGTACTCGCTGGCCTGCGGCGCATCCCGGTGAGGACCGACGGCCACGACGAGACCGATGAAGTCGAGTTGCTGCTGCAGCTCCTGCAGGCGGAAGGAGGAGGCCTCGAGCTTCGGCACTACCGGCATCCAGTGCTCCTGGAGGAACGCCACTAGCCCCTTGGTGTCGTCGCTTCCCGTCACAGGGCGCACGGCTGCAGCTGTCTCTGACAGGTCCCAGTCCTTCACCGCCGCCACGAACGGCATCGGCGGCAGTTCACCACTATCGGAAGATTGCTGGCCTCTGTGGAGGAGAGAGCGAGCAAACTCGAGCGAGTGCGATCGAGCAAAGAGCACGCCGCCAGACTCGACAAAGGGTCGGATGCCGGCCACGAACGCGTCCTGTGAATGCACCATTGAACTGAGCACACTGTCACACATGTGCGCGCATGTGCAGCTGCACAGACGCGCGGTACCATGGCAGAGGAGTCGCGGGGCTCGTGGAACAGAATGAATGCCGAGTGGGGGATGGAGACGCGCGACAAGTCCGCCTGCGTCGAAAGCGTCAGCACCTGCGGACTGAGAGCATGATCAGCCGGCTTCTCTTACTTCTTCGCGTGGTCATCAACGGCGATGGTGACACCATACCTCAGTAGGGCGAGGCCGTACTCGGCGAGCAGGGTGGCGTTGAGGTCGCCCTGATAGTCCACGGCGATCCCGTCCCCATAGATGCTGAAGACCCCCCACGATGATCAATGTCGGCCAAGCCAGGCCCTCACAGCGCTGAGCGAGCGAGTGCTTGTCCAGAGGAGCGTACGTACAACTTGAACGTAGGCAAGGTGGTCACGCCAAAGTGCTCGGTGAGCTCGCGCTCGTCGTTGAAGTCGATCCGTCCCACCGTCAACCGGCCCGCCAGCTCCCTGCGGCGAAAGAAATCACCGGTGTGATCAAAAAAGAACGAAGGCGAAGAGGCGACGAGACGACCGCGCGTACTGTGCAAGGGAGCGCCAGGCGGGCTCAAACTGTTGGCAAGCCCTGTGCCAATCCGCACAGCTGTGCAGCAGTCCCCATAGACACCACCCCGCCCGCGAACGCGCAAGACAAGACGAGAGAGTTTAGGTAAGCTGCAGCCCTTGCCCGTCGCGGTGACTTGGCCGTGACAAGAAGAAAGAGTGTGTGGAATGAGGACGGAGAGCGTGCGTACAACTGGACGAGAAGCGGGCCTCTCGTGCGGAGGTGGTCGTGGAAGTTGTCCTGCGTCAGCTCCACCAGCACGTCCGCCGGCGAATCCGAGCTGCCTCCTGCGGCAAGTACGCAGCCGCCACTGCACACAAGCACCACCAGCAGAACCACCAGCAGCAGCAGCCCTCCTGCTTTGCCGCCCATCTCTTGCTCTTCGTGCTTGGCTCGGATCGGAATGCCTGGAATTCCAAATCTATTTTTTAAAACATTAAAATTCTTTTTCGTTATCTTTTCTTTACCGCCCAGCCAAGAGATCAGAGCGCGCACAGAAGAGTGCACGGCAGAGGAGAGAATGGCACAAGGAGGAGCGAAGCTGCCGCTGCCCTACACGCTCGTCCACACGCTCAGGGGGCACCAGGGCACCGTCACCAACGTCCGATTCAACAGTACGCCCCGGTGCTGATTTTATTTTTCTTTCTTTTTATCAAATCAATTTTAAATATTTTATTTTCAAGCGTGAACTAAAATAAAAATGAATTTATTAATTTAATTGATGAATATAATTGATGAATAATTGGGTGGGTGCGTCGGGCAGGCAACGGGAACTACTGCCTGAGCAGCGGGCAGGACAAGAGCATCCGCCTGTGGAACCCGCACAAGGGCGTCCTCATCAAGACCTACACCGGCCACGGCTACGAAGTGCTCGACATCGCCGTGTTCGTCCCCTTGAGGCCTCTCTCTCTCATGTTGTGTGTGACAGTCGTCTTCCTCCCGTGTGTGCGCGCGCTAACGTGTGCGTGTGCGGCTGCATGTGCAGCACCAAGGACAACAGCCAGATCGCGTCGTGCGGAGGCGACCGACAGGTGTTCCTGTGGGACGTGGGCACGGGTCAGCCCATTCGCCGATTCAAGGGACACGACTCGGTGCGCCATCGCCACCACACGCACCTGCTTCTGCTCGCGCGCTCTCGAGTGACCTCGTCCTTCCCAACTCACCCTCTGCCGCGCCCGCGCTTGTGTGACGATGATGATGATGGTGATGTGGCGTCGCACCGCTCAGCGGGTCAACTGCTTGGCGTTCAACGAGGACAGTGCAGTGCTGGTCTCGGGGAGCTACGACAAGACGGTCAAGATATGGTTCGCTCGCGCAATCCACACCTCGCTTGATGCGTTGTGCGCTGGTGGTGGTGGTGGTGGTGGTGGGCTCATGTGAGAATGTGCGTGGTGTGCCCAGGGACTGCCGATCACGCTCCTTCACGCCCATTCAGACGCTGAGCGAGGCCAAGGACAGTGTGTCCAGCGTCTACGTCTCGAGCGAGGAGATCATCGCTTCGTACAGCATCGCCACCTTGGCCGTGTGATGACAGTGCAACGCGTGTGACTGACCTCACCCACACATCCCACAGATGCGTGGACGGTTGTGTGAGGAACTACGACATCCGAACGGGTCGGCTGAAGACTGACTTTCTCGGCCGTACCGCACCTCCCCGCTCTGCTGTGTCCTGTCGTTGCCTGTCTGATCACACACACACACACACACACACACACACACACACACACACACAACACGCAGAGCCTTGCACGAGCGTGTCCCTATCAAACGACTCCAATTGCCTGTTGATCAGCAGCCTCGATAGCAGCATCCGGTTACTCGACAAGCAGTCGGGAGAGCTTCTCGGCGAGTACGTCGTGGTCGCTTGCTCGCTCGCTCTCTCTCTCTCTCTCTGGCCACCATCTCACGGCGTCGGCGTGGTGGTGGATCGTGCGCAGGTACAAGGGGCACGTCAACAATCAGTACAAGATCGCGAGCAGTCTCACCAACACGGACGCGTACGTCGTGAGCGGGTCAGAGGACTCGCGTATCTGCTTCTGGGACCTCGTCGAGGCACGCACATCTCTCTCTCTCTCTCGAGGACAACACTCCCCTGCACCGCGTCCCTGCTTGCTGACGCAGCCGCACGTAATGGGCTACACACCGCACAGGGCAAGCTGGTGCACACGCTCAAGGGACACGAGAAGGTGGTGTGCGGCATCTCCTACCACCCGACGCCAGACACCAACATGCTCGTCTCGTCGTCACAAGACGGCACCGTGCGCGTGTGGGGTCCATAGCAATCGCTCCGCACCACCTCCACCATCGTCATCGTCATCGTCATGACCTCGTGAGCGAGCAAGCGAGCGAGCGTGTGGAAATAAATAGATGTATACGCGGATCGTGCTGCCGCTGTTGGGCGAGGCTTTGAGGAGTCGCGCCTCGCCCAACCGCACACCGTACAAGTCATGACAGAGCTCTGCGAAGGCGCGAGAGATCCTTCTTCTCCAACCGAGCGAGCGACTTACTGGCTCTCCTTGGCGGCAGCCACCTGTTCCCTCTCAGGGAAGTAGATGCCCTCCTGCAGTTGCGCACGAGGCGATGGTGATGAGGATGGAGGGACGGGTCAGCCAGGTTGAGATGAAGAGATGGAAGGGGAGGGGAGAGTGGAGCTGGCGTGCCTCGGAGATCCAGCGGCAGTTGGCGTTCTTGGCGGGGACGCCGCTGACCTCCTGCTGGCCGGCAATCGGTTGTCGGTACTTGACGTCGTGCGAGTGGAGGTACACGCCAGTCACCTGGTGCTTGAAGGCGACCTGACACACGCATACGCCACAACGCTCACGCGGGTGAGATGCCGCCACTGGATTGGAGCTCTACATACGTGCAGGACTGAACGAACCGCCTCCGCACGGCGCCAGAACGGGCTGCCCTCAGTCTGCACGATCCAGTTGTCGCTGTCGTCGCCGTTGCCGTCGGGGCCGTAGGCCGACACCTGGTGTAATCCCTCATCCCGGTGAGTCGCAATGGTCGGACCGTGGCCCCAAGAACGGGGCCCCACACACGCAACGCCCCCACACAGTGCACACGAGGTGTCGTGCGCGTGGCGTACCTCCTGCTGCTTGGAGAGCGGCGAGGCGTGGTTGTGGGAGTGGAGGTTGAGCCTGGTGCTGTGGTGCTGCAGACGGATCACGTCGCCGTTACCGATGCGATCCCTGTCACCCCACCGACGCAGGAGACAGACCGTCAGTCTCACGCCTCCACACACGACACACACACGCATAGAGCGAGAGCAAGCCAGCGCGGCCGTACCCCTGTTGGCAGCGTTTCCCGTTGGCGGCCCTCACGATCCAGAACGAGTTGGGGTCGTCCGCTGCAGACAGAGCCAAAACGGAAAGGGGGGTCAGCGACGTGTACCTTGACTTGATCTAGTTCGCCATCTCTCACAGAGAGATGAAAAATCGCGAGCGGAGGGGGGGGGCGTACCGCTGGAAGAGCCGGTGACGGACTGCTGGCCCGAGCCCGAGCCGTAGGCGACCTGGTGCGAGTGGAGACGGAAGGAGGTGGCGAGGTGGCGCAGCTTGATCATGCTTCCGCACGTCACGAGCTCCTGGCCCAGGGAGTGGTGCTCATCGTCGTGGTCGTGGTCGTGCTCATGATCGTGGCCGTGCTCGCCGCCCCACCAACCCGCCTGCGCGATCGCAACGCATGCCGCCACGCACAGCAGCAAAATCGCCAGCC
>CDFA01021005.1:0-27555 GCA_000826305.1 Acanthamoeba healyi | reverse complement strand
GGGATCGAGTTCGAGGTGCGCGAGGTCTACATCATGAGCCGGGTGGGTCCCGACCCATCCAAATACGAGGTGAGACATGTCATACCCCTCGGAGGATGCTGCCAGGCCAAGCTGCAGCCGTACTTTCCTGAGCTTCCCCTGCCCGACTCGTACGCATACACTCCTCTTCATTCGTACGCCCGTGTGCGCGCTCACACACACGCACACAGGCCATGGTTGTGCAAAGCGCGCTTGGTGAACGTGTCGGAGCGATGTACAGAGGAAACGATCAAAGAGAAGCTGCGTGGGCGAGGCTTTGCGGTTGGCCAAGTGGAGATGGATCGGCACCAGTCAACAGCCACGCTCGAGTTCGAGAGTCGGGCGGAGAAGCAGAGGGCCATCGCCTACGCCAAGCTCCACCCCGAGCTGTTTGCCGCTGTTTGTCGTGGTGGTGCCGTCGGGTCCGCTCTCAAGAGCCTCCATTAATTCCCCAATACTGATCTTTCTTCCTCTTCTCGCGAGCCGGGTAGTGGGGGGACGCCCTGGGTTCCACTTGGCGTTTGTTGGAGGAGTCCCTATAGGGACCAAAAAAAGATAGGGCGCTGCCCGGAATCGAACCGGGGCCCCCTGCACCCAAAGCAGGAATTCTACCTCTTAACTACAGCGCCTTACTTGCTTTTTGGCTTCGCTAACACATCTTCATGCGGTGTCAGTTGTAGTCGGTCCAACAAAAGATTGGGCGCCGCCCGGAATCGAACCGGGGCCTCTCGCACCCTAAGCGAGAATTTTACCACTTAACTACGGCGCCTTGTTAAAATTACCATGAACAAACTGTTCTATCTATGTAAGAACGGTTTTCACTTTTTGGCTTAGTCTGGGCAAAGATGTGGCACAGCTCAAGCTTCATGAAGAACACACAGCAAAGAACAGGAGCATGTGGCAACAAAAGAACAAAGGAGTTGTCGACAACGGCAGGATTTGAACCTGCGCGGGGAGACCCCAGTAGATTTCGAGTCTACCGCCTTAACCACTCGGCCACGTTGTCTGCACATCAGTTTTACATTTTATAGCCTAAACAATCCCAACGGCAATTTATTTAATATTTTGGTAAACAAAAAAATTCTATTTTTTTATCTTGGAGTCAAATATCAACAATGCAAAGACAGAAAGTGGAATTTGGTGAAGATATAACATGGTTCATGATTACAAGAGATCAGACAATTATCAGACCCACTAACTGTGTTCCATGCTATGGTAACAGGTACAATAAAATCACCACATGGTCTTCTATGGGGCTTGCCTGGCCTTGGGGGGGGGGGAGGAGCTTACAAGGGTTGGCACAATATACATGGTAAGAAGGTGCTTGTGGAGTATGGTGACCAATCTTGCTTTTCTTGGTGCTCACTGGTGTGGCGGTTGGTTGTAGGCCGCCCAATACTGCTGCTGCGCTTGGTGAGCAGCATCTGATGGGAATGTGCCTGGCGGATGATCGCCCTGCGGCTGATGCTGCACTGGCGGCGGCGGCTGAGCGTAGGCACCAGGCGGCCCATAAGCTCCCTGAACGCCAAGAAATAAAGGTATGGATCAGATAACCAGAAGTTAAACACCCACAGGACAAGCGAGTACGCACTTGAGGATACGGGTAGTGGTACGGGGCCTGCGGGGTGTAGTGCTGTTGCTGCGGATAGTGCTGCTGCTGGTATTGTTGTTGCTGCTGGTGCTGCTGGTGCTGCTGCTGGTGCTGCTGCTGCTGCTGCTCGTTCATGAGCCTCGCCAGGAAGTCATCTGCAGCTGCCGCCGGCGAGAACGAAGAAGCTGTGGTGGCGCTCGTCGGGTGATGGTACTGCTGCTGCATGCCCGGCTGATAGCCAGTCATGTTGTGGGCGCCCATTGCATGACCCGGATAGCCGCCCATCATGTGCGGCGGGTAGGCCGCGGCGGCCATCGGCGCCGGGTAGGCCTGCGCAGGGTAGTAACCCGACGATGGATACAAGTGAGCTGCCGCAGGTGCAGTTGGTGCGGGCCTGGCTGCGGCAGGTGGCTGCCGCGGTGGAGCGGATGTTGGCGCGGCCGCCGTGGTCACCGTGTCGTTGGACGGAGCGAAAAGCGGGTTGGCGGCAAGGAACTCGTCCTTCTTCTTCTGCTTCTCGGCTCGCTTCTTGTCCTCCTCTTCGCGCTTCTTTCGCTGGAGCTCCTCGCGCTCCTTGGCTTCGCGTTCGACGCGCTCCTTGCGCTCCTTCTCCCGTCGTTCGCGTTCCTCTCGCTCTCGCTCGAGCCGCTCCCGGGCGAGCCGCTCCTCTTCGACTTCCTCCTCGATCTGGATGATGAGCTCCTTCTCGCCCTTCTCGCCCATTTCCTTCACCTTCTTCATCTGTTCCTCGCGCTGTTTAATCTTGTCTAATCGTTCCTGCGCGCGCTGCTTCCGTCGTTCCTTGAGGACCCGCGCCTTATCCCTGCCCTGTCGCGTCTGCGCGATCACCTTGTCCAACACCGCCAGATCCTTCTGCTTCTTCACATCCGCAGCTTCATCTGAGGGTTGCGAATGAGCCCAAACGTTAAGCATAAGAGTATGAGCTGTGCTTTGTAGGCATGTGCACCGTCTACAAGCTCCTGTTGCGCGTTGCGCTCCCACCGCTTCCTGTCTTCTTCGCGCTGGAGGTCTTCGTGGTAGAACTCGCCACCGCCTCGGCCGTCGTCGTCATCTTCTTCTTGGGGCTCTGCATAGTTAAGAGAGAGAGAGAGAGAGGGAGACAGTTCATATGACGATCGTCAGTGGCTGCTCGAGTTGCCGAAGCAGCACGAGACAATTGAGGCAAATGAGAAGATGGCGGTGGTCGAACGCACGTTGCCACGACTTCTGCTGGAAGTCGACCAAGAACTTGCCCTCCTCGGGGTCCTCTGCCACGCCTCCACTGACTACATTGCGGAGGTGAGCAGATGATCAGCAACGGCACGTCCACGTCACATCATTGCGAGCGAGAGCTCTAGCGAAAGAACGCGTACTGAACTGATCGTAGAGGCGGGCCTTCTCCTGCAGTTTGGCCTCGACGTTCTCGGTGGTCTTCTGCTCCGCTCGCACGGCCTCTTCGTCTCGCCTTGATCGATCGGCGAGGCCCTTGTTTTGCTTTGTCCACACTGTCTCCTTGGCCTTCTTGCGTGTCTGCACACATGCACGCATCACGTCGATCGACCACGAGTCAGTTCGACAACGCGTCACGCACTCACGCACGAGAGCGGCAACATAGAGCAGCAGGAGAGAGGGTACCCGTGGTCGCGCCTCGCCAGTCACTTTAAAGCGTTTGGCCTCCTGCTCCCTCTGGAACAGCACTGCCTTGAGGCCCACAATCTGTGTGCCGCCACAACAGCAACCCCCCCCCCCGCGCACACGTTAGCATTGCATTGATTATATCTTTAAAAGTCTTTTTATGAAGCAAACGTACGGAGCTCTCTGAGACACCCTCGATGTCCTTCCTCTTCTTCCACATGCTGCCGGCAGCCTCGGGGAGCTCCTTTCTGCTTCTTCTCACTCACTCACAACAAATTTGCTGCGCGGGCAGAAGAGTCGGATCTTCTTCTTCTTCCCAATTATTATTTCCTTTGTTATTCTGTCTTTTCTTTTCCGCATTTTGGAAACGCTCCATTTCTCCGGAAAGATTTTTCGTTTTCTTTTTCTTTTTCCGGTCGGCATCAAGTTTGTCGCTGTCCCCGACCTGAGTTTGCAGGAGGCCCGGGGCTTCGAGCACCCTCACCACGCGAGAGAGAGAGAGTCGGCGAGAGGAACTAGAGCCGGCTCGAAATACTTTTTTTTTTTGGGAAGGGGAGGCCATGGAGGAACTGATGATCGAGAGCGAATTCAGTTTGCACACGGCGCAGGCCAAGACCGCCAAGGCCTGCGGTGCATGCCGCTCGGCCCACACCGCCTGCGACAGGTTTCCACCTCCTTCCCTCCTAACACGTCGCTCGTGGGGCGGAGGTGCATGGTGGCCATGACTGACCGGCCAGGCGGCACGCGCCCTTGTGTTTGGTCAAACAGCAAACGGCCGTGCAGTCGCTGCGTGTCGCTGGGCAAGCCGGAGCAGTGCACAGACGTGAAGATGAAGAAGCGCGGTCGTCCCCGTAAGATGGTCCTGCCAGAGGCCTCTGACGCTACGAGCGGCAACGGCGGCGAGAAGCGGCGGCGCACAGGCCACGGTACGAGCCCGCGTGGAGTGATGGCCTTCACACTGACTTAAGATCTGATGGCGTGCGCATTGTCACTTGTACCTACAGCACCAGCGCCCGTCGACGTGAGCTCTACCGCGCCTGCAGGCGCACAGCCACAACCGCAATCAAGGTCGAAGCGACACCAGCCGGATCCAAACGGCAGCAGCAATTCGCACTGGACGCCGCTGCAATCGCCCACTTCGCCAAACTTCCCCAGCCTAGGCGTACCATCGCTCTTCCCTCTCCCGTCCGGGCTACCACTACCACTACAACAGCCATCTGCATCTTCTGCGGCCATAGCTCCTCCGCTCCAGGCAGCGTTCACAACAGCAGGCTCGTCATCTTCGCTGTCCTCGCTCACAACGCCATCGCTGTCATCTTCGACGTCGTTACCATCAGACACGCCCTCGCCTTTCTTTCATCCCTCCATACCGCCAGCGGTGGCGCTTCGACCCCCCGTACTGCCGCGCATATCCCCCATCGCGCCTGGGTCCGATCCGCGCCGACTGCCTACGGATCCTCAGCGCCAGCCGGCGGCCTCGGCGGCTCGACCGCCGATGACATCAACCAAGGACAACCATTATCACGCTGCGTCATCGTCATCTACTCCGTCCACCACGGATAGCGCGCGAGTGGAGCGAGTGCGCGACGGAATCGACCTAACGGCAGACCCGCTCGTATCACTGCTCGTCGAGCAGGTGCGCGAGCTGCGCGACAGTAACACGGAGCTACGGAACCACTTGCTCGACATGCACCGACGGCAGGAGCACTACGACAAACAACAGGCCATGATCATACACCGGCTCGACGCGCTGCTTCAGGACAAGCAGCCCGGGTGTCTCGATCATAGCCAGCAGGCCGCAGCGACAGACCACGCATTCTCGACAACAGCTTCACTGCCGTTGTCGTCGCCCTCTGACGACAGTTCGCCCATGGAGCCGCTGAATGACGGTCGACTGACCGTCACTGATGACGACCCCGGGCGCTACCGCGGCATGGACGAGATTTCTTCTTCGTCACTGTGCTCGTCCTTCTCGTTGCCTGTCTATGCACCGGGTACTGCGTCGCCGCTGTACTTGACTGGCACGCCCTCCATCGCCCATGGCCGCCTCCCGGCAGCCGAAATCCTCTCCCACATCCCATTCCTCTCCTGCTACAACCTCGACGGTTCCGAGTATCCGTTTGTCGTCGACGACTTCCGGTGCGCACATGCACCACTGCACGCACGCACACGCACACGCGAGTGGCCGTTGGCTAAAGCTGCACTCTCTAGGAAACCGGCCGCCGTTTGTCGCATGATGAGACAGGGCGAGGCTCCGATTTTGGTGTACGTAAACCAGGCCTTCTGCGACACCACCGGCTACACCAGCGTACGATCCCCCTTCTTCCCCTCTTCCCTTTCGTTCTCTCACACCTGTGAGTGCGTTGTATGTGCAGCATGAATTGCTCGGCTTCCCGATCGAGAAGATATCCTTCCCGGACTACGCAACCAAGCGTTCGCTCATGCCCTTCTTCATGGATCCATCGCCTCCGATGCTGAGCATCCACGTTCCGTGTCGGCCGATCTGCGTGCCCAAGCGCGGTGACTTCCAACGCGTCCTGTGCCGGCATCAGGTTCTCTACAACGTGCGGGGCAAGGTATGCTGCACATGCTTCTGTTCACTTCTCCCGGCGTGCCCTCGGGAGAGACGGACTATCTTACGTGCCACCTCTCTCATTCGCACACTAGGCCGTGTGGATCGTTCTCTGCGTCGATGGCGTCGAAACTGGCCGGCCCAGCATCGAATCCACTCTCCCGCCTGAAGCCAACACCGGGAACGATCCCTTGGAGGCCTTCACGCGCGGGTACGTGCTCGCGGATGCCCCTCCAACGTTGATGTCGTGTACACGTTGTTGCTCACCGCGGATGTGTCGGTTGTGTGGGTCACACAGCGTAATGACGAATACCTACGAGAGAGCATTCCAGTTTCTCAACGAGCGCGGTGCAAGCATGGCAAAGGCGGTCCACTCCCCACGCTTGATGCCTTTGCTGGAGAACACGAGCCTGAGCAGCGACGGCGATGGTGCGAACGCGCTTCCCTCCGCTTTCGTTCTTTGGGCGCGGAGAGGCCTCATCGGAGTCTGACGTGATGTTGCGCAGAAACATCGGACTCGTCATCGCCGGCGTCGTCCTCGGTGACGCCTGCCGCAGCCGGCCCGCCGCTGCCCATTTCCCCTCTGCCGCCTCCGTCGCCGCTCTACTCCTTCTCGCCCTATCCAGCTTCGCCCTCCACAGACGACTACGCCTGGCTCCTTCGCAATGACAACGCCGTCGCGTCGGCCTGCACCATCACCGCCAGCAACAACAGCGAAGGCCGACGGAAGCAAGATAACTGAGTGTGTGAGTGTGATGAAGTGAATGCAATCTAATGTACATAAAGCGTAAGGTGTGTAGTGCCGGCTAGAAGGCGCTAACATTGGGGAATACGCTCATCGCCGCCGTCTCACCGTTGACACGCGTTGCGCCGGTGATCGAGGGCATGCGCTCGTGCTGCCGGGCGATGGTGGCCGGCTGTTGTGGGCGTGCGTGACCGAGTGCCTGCGACGGCTGTACAGCGTGCTGAATAGCCCACGGCTCAGCTTCCAGGGCCGCCACGCACTGCACAAACTGCATGGTGTGCCGACGTCCGCGGGACCAAGTCAGTACCGGCACACTGGAGACAAACCCTGACAAGAGGAGAGTCGTACGTAGCCCTGTTCGTTGTAGAACATCTGCATGCGACATTGAGCGGCGACTTGTGAGTCGTCCTTCCTTCGCACCATGATGCGGCCGCTCAACACGGGGCTGCATTGGACCGTCGATCTGCACGCGCCAAGACGAAAGGGGGAGAGAGTCAGACAACGGACAAGCTTGCGAGCGCGTGTGGTGACGATGGAGCTTCATTGTACCGCATCGTGACCCACGGCTCCAACGACTCCAAGAACTGTTTCATCGAATCGTCGTCGCCCGCGCCCAGGATGTTTGTACACGACCTGCCCAGCAAACGCTCCTGCGGCGTGCGGGCGAGGTCGGCGAAGCTGGGGCTCACGTAGACCAGCTCGGTGATGATCTCCTGCCCCGGACTTCGCGTTGGCGCCGCTCGACACACAGCAATGGGTTGCCTGCGCGCGCACGGAGCCAACATCGTGTTCAGAAGCTGCACGCAGAGCAGAGCGCAGGTTGTGAACGGGGAGGCGCGTACCTGGGGTCGGTTATGGCGAAGGGGACAGTGGGAGAGGTAATGTTGTAGTGTGATAGGAAGGGGAGGTGGGAGAGCATCTCGAGCCGCACTTTGAGCGGCACGACCAAGGCGTCGTGCATCTGGTGGTACGCGAACGACGGGATGAGGAGGTCCTTCTGGTAGAGCCCCGTGCCGGGTATGCGCGGGGGCAGGTAGTGCGCCTGTATGCTCCCGTAGGGAAGCAGCTGCTGCTGCGGGTGGCGATAGTCGAGTTGTTGGTGTTGATGCGACGAAGATGACGCCAGGACCATCTCATCGTGCCGTCGTCGTCGCGAGCGCCGCTGCTCCACGCCTCCAGTGCCGTGCGGAAGCGAGACGTGCGCGTCCGAGCCCAGGTGCGGCACGTAATTGACGGCCAGCTGGCGTGCGATCACGTCATGGCCATCGCCTCCTCCCGCAGCGGTCATTGGGCATTCCCATCCCGCGATTACGGACATCAACGCCGAGTCGCCGTTTGACGGCAGAGGCGCATCGTTCGTGATCAGCGACAACAGCGTCGACGATAGCGGCTGAAACGGCTGCTGATGCTGCCGAGAGGATGACCTCTTGCCACCAGCCGCCTGGCGGCGGTCGCCGGCCAACGGTGACGACGAGGGCGAATGCGAGCTGGACGAGTCGTCGTTGTTGTTGGGATGCGACGATCGGAGTGTGGGTGGCGACGATGACGGCGAGGATGAAGAAGGCGGCGAGAAGGATGAAGTGTTGGAGGCGAGGCTGGTCGATAGGAGAGGCATGATCGACGCAAAGTGCTTCTCGTGGATGCTCTGAGTGTGGCGCACCTGCGCTACCTCCGCGCGCATTGCGCGCAGCTCGTGAATGAGGTTGCGCTGCTCCTCGAGCAGCTTCGCCATGACGTCGAACGATGACAACGAAGGCGAGTAGGATCGTGGTTCTGTGTGCGCGCGCTTGGCGACGTGTATCGCCGCGTCGTCCCCGCTGTCGTCCGCATCGTCGCTATTGTCCTGTTCACCTTCTTCCTCACCATCGTCGTCGTCGTCGTCGTCACCGTGCTGGTAACTCGATAGACGAGGTTGCGCATCAACGCCGGCATCGTCGTCCTCGTCCTCATCGCCCGCCCGGTGCGAGTCCTCGTCATCAAACTCGGCCTTGGGCACCGCGCGACCGGCCTGCTGCGCCAAGCCAGCGGCGCTGTCCCGCTCCGACGATTGTCGTCGCGGGCGACCTCGGCGTCGGCCCGTAGACACGTCCACGCACTGGTGCGCCTTGCCCTGGCTCACGCATCGCTTGCACGGCCGTACCCTACTCGCCGACCAGTCACACCACATATTCCCCCATAGATCGATTAGATCACCAGATCAACCAACGCGTAGTTTCGTGTACACGGAAGCCGCGGGACCTAAACTCCCGCCCCGCGCCGCGGGTGTTGTACGCGAGAGATCCGGGGGTTGCACAAGAGAATTGAAAAAAGGAAAAATGCCATGTTGCCTAGCGATGATAAATAGCAAATATATGAAATTGCTGATATTCTGAAATTTCTGCGCGTTCCGACAATCAAAGCGCGCACAATTTGTGCTCCCCACACACATGACGAAAACTAAAATCCACCTTGCGTCTCATGATCGATGGCGAAACCTGGGGGCGGGCAAAGAGATGGGCGTACCGGTCGCAGGCACTGTGCGCGAGGCTGCACGGACCACAGGCCTTGGAGACGCGCCGAAGTTTTGGTTTTAACCGCGAGGCCGAAGGAGCGGCTGCTGTCATCGGCGCATCCAAGGTCGGGCTGGAGCCGGCGGCCTCGTGTCCTCTTGTCGTGATTGTAGCACTAGCCATTTCCCCCTTCTGGTCCTTCGTGGTCGTTCCTCCTCTTTCTCGCGTGCGTGCGCGCTACGGCCTCGCTGTGGGTCCTTTTGTTATGATGTTGGACTGCGGCCTTCGCTTTCGTTCTTGCCTACTTCCGGTCGCTCTTGCGGTGGAGGAAGCAGCGGACCAAAACGGCGCAGGCGCACACGTCAGCCGCGCCAACAGGTGTCCTTGGACAAGGCACGCGTGTTTCGGCGCATCTCTACGGAAACGTTGACCTGTTGAGTGTTGACTGGCCCTCACGTGGCCAAGCGCAACCGTTGGGCATCTCCGCTGCTTTCCCGTGTGTGAAACTATCCCTGAACTTGAAAAGAGAGGCTGACGCGACGCGATCAGACAGGGCTGACGCAACAGAGCGCACGTAGAGGTGTCGACACTACAATAAGACTTGTTTTGGTCATGTGGACTGTTTGTGGACTGTAGATTGAGGGTTCCAGTCAGCCGCTACCATCCTCCTGAGCGACCAGCTGAGGTGGCCGGCTTCTTGTGTGGTCGCGGTCGCTGCCGCACGCGAGGGAGCGGTTCTCGCACCAACTCCTCGGCGGGCAGCTGGTACGGCGCGCTTCGGCCAAGCTGCTCGTAGTCGTCCACAACCAGCACGTACCACCCCGACTGTGCACGCGCGAGAGGGAGTTAGTTGTGAGCGCATGCGGGTACCACCAGAACGGTCTTCGTGAACGAACTGCGCTTGCTACGTACGTAGCCCATTTCGTCGTAGAACACTTGCACTCGCGAGTTGATGAGGAGGAGAGATGAGTCCCTCTTCCGCGCCAGGGCGCGCAGGCTGAGGATGGGACTGAGCGGGATGAGGGACCTGGCGTGGGTTCAGCAAGTGAAGGCCCTCACATCGTGTGAGTGTCGCCTTCAATTTCGAAGCAGCAGCAGTGACATGTGGTACCGCATGGTAAGGCACGGAAGGACGCTCTTGCGGAAGTCGCGCCACGTCTCGGCGTCTTCGAGAAGTATGAACTTGCGAATGCTGTAGCCGAGAAGCTCGTCCTGTGCGCAACGAGTACGGGCGTGCCGTTGTTAGACCGCGAATGCGTGTGCGGCAGTGTGACCGCACAGCCTGGTTGCACGTACAATCGAGTAAAGCGACAGATCACAGAATGCGGTGTTGGCAAAGTTGATCCGAGGTCGCAACTCATCGCCCGGACGCCGCTCGTGTATGCTACAGGATATGATGGGCTTGCTGCAGCGCCAATGACGATGAACACATCGTTAGCGATGAGCCTAGGCAAACCAACGCGTCCCAAGCAAGGCAACGTACGTGGAATCCGAGACGACGAATGGTACGTCGGTCGAGATGATGTTGTACTTGCTGAGAAAGGGCAGAAGGGCCAGCATCGCCTTACGGGTCGACGGGGATCCCCCGAAGCCGTCCAGCGTGTACCGGCTGGGATTGGACGGAATGACAGTGTCTTGCTGATAGAGCGTGATGTTGTCCTGGGCGTGGGTCGGGGCATCGTGCACGCCAAACTGATGTGGCGTCAGAACGCCCGGAGCTGGCGGCGGTGGCGGCGAGGTTGAATGTCGCGACGAAGGCAATGGCGTTGCTGATGGCATCGATGGCTGCTGCTGCGTGTACATGGACACGTTGGACGAAAGGAGCGTGGAGAGGGGAAGCGGAGATGGGTAGGCCGATGACGTGGCCAGTTGTGAGAAGAAGGAATTGGGAGTGAGGCCTTGCTGCGTGGCGTCGGGCCCCATCGCCGGCGACTGTTGTTGTGACGGCGTGAAAGTTTGGCCGTAGGGCTCGAGTGACTGGGGATAGAGCGAATCCAGCACCGGCGCCGAGGGACACGACGAAGTCTGCGGTGACGACGACGAGGAAGACACGCAGGAGGCCGAGGTCGAAGAGCTGGTCGACAGCGGAGATGGAGGTCCCTTGTCGAGGCTGGCAATGAGGGGCAGGATCAGAGAAAACTGCGTCTCGTGGAGGTTCTGCATGTGTCGCACCTGAGCGATTTCCCTGCGCATCTCTCTCACTTCGCCGCTAAGGTTCTTGAACTCGTCCAGCAGCTGTCCCGCCAGACCGTTCCTGTCAGAGCACACGCGAGTGAGCAATAGCAGACAGCGATGACAGAATGGGCGATCATCGTGCACAGTGCGCATACATGGCCTCGTTCTCTTGTTGCGCAACCCTACCCTCTCTCCTAGAGGCGGCGGGCGGCTGCCCGCTTGCCGCTGCACTTGGTCAAGTGTTGGAAAGAGAGGCTTGTTAGTCAGCTGAACCTCGAGGCGATGATATGCACACGACAATGAGAGATGATCAGCGCGATGGTGGCGGTGGTACCAGAGAGACCCCTAAAAGTGGCGGTGGCAGCTTCGCGGGCTTGGTCCTGTGCGGACATGTATTCCCGATGTGCTGCCAACTCGCGCTGTAGCTGCTTCAGCTGCTGTTTCTGCTCCTCGCTGGCGCGCTTGGGCCGGCCGCGCCTTCGGCTCGAGTCCATCTCGATGCACTCCTCTGGCTTGCCCAGCGCGACGCAGCGCTTGCACGGCCTCTCTCTGGGTCGCACGGCACACACACACGAGACGAACATGTGAGCACACATGTCGTGTGTTGGTCCATCGGTTGACTTCCGCGTGTGCATGTGTGCATAAATGACACCGCTCAACCTCGTGGTGGATGGAAACATGTGCCAACCTAAGGTTACCATAAACAGGGTGTGTGGTGGGCCGAGCCACACTAGCGCCCAATCAAGCACGACCGGCGCAGTTCACATTTAGACGCGACGAATCAGCGGCGAGTGCCGTGCTGCACGGGTAGGTGTGCGACCCAGCTGCGCAGGAACAAGCCTGTGGCCTGGCTCTATCGCACACAGATGATGCAGGAGGCGAGGTTTAGGGAGGTGCACTGCACACACGACCCGTGGTACAGGTGTGGTGGCCGCCGGCAAACAGAGCGGCAGGTGGCATGAAGGTGGTCAAAAGACGAAGGTGGTCATGCCCAGCCCCTCTTGAGAAGGCGAGCACGAAGTTTGTTGACGCACTTGGGTGGGAGAGGCGAGCAAGAGCGTGCGGGTGGTTACAGAGACAGAGCTCGTCCAACACAAACGTAATAAATTGAAGGTAGACATATGAGAAAGCATCGTTTTGAAGAAGCCGATGTGAGGTGAGAAAGGAAGTTGACGACGATGTTGCGTCGCTGTGCGCGTGCGCTTGGAATCCAACCAAATCCATCGTGTGGGGAATAACGAAGAACAAAGAACGAAGAATGAAGAACGACGAACGATGTGTGCACTACGGATTCGTTCACATCAAGAAGGAGAGGAATGAGGTACCTGTCGCAAGCGCCGTGGGCCTGCTTGCACGGTGTGCACGCGTTGGTCACTCGCCGCCGCTTGGCTTCGCGGGCTTGATGCGCCGCATCTTCCCTCTCCATGTCGCCCTTCCTCTCCTCTTCTTGGTCGACTCTCCAAAGGATCAGCGGTTTAGTTCTCTCTCCTCTCCTCTGCTTTGCTTCTGCTTGACGAGGCGGCACTGACACAGTGACAGACCAGGCGCCTAGCTCATTCCTTTCCGGGTCCTCCAATCCCTGCTCTTCGGTGACGAGAACACGCAGCTTGCGAAATCATTTCTGGCACAATCTAAAAAATGTCATGATTTTGCCGCATGCATTCTTTAAATTTTGGTACTACTTTATCTGCCTAATAGTCGGGATTAATCTGCTCATGCGGATCGCGGACGAGAGCTGCGGCGGCAACGGTTCGAAAGGGCCCACGTTGGTGACGTCAATCAGTAATCGGCCGCTTCTTCGATTGCGCCAGGGGACGATATCCACGCTGCGGGAGGAGGGGCGGCCGGGCTGGCGAGATAGGACGGTTCGGATTCTGACCCACTGTCGGAAGGTGGCGGCGGCGGCGGTGGCGACGAGCCAGCGATGAAGGAGGAGAGGAATGCCTCTTCCAACGGCGACGAATCTCCGGGAGCGTCACCATCGCCGCCGTCGCCGCCGGTCTCTTCGGTTATGCGAGGGCTCAGGCCGGCAGGCATGGGCGGCGAAAAGCCTAGAAGGTGAGGGCACGAGCAAGAAAGGAACAAGTTAGATGGGATGAGGCGTGGTGACAGAGAGCGAGCGTGGTCAAATATGAACACTCACACGGAACCGTTAGGCGAAGGGGAATAAAGGCGTGAGGGAGATGACATACCGTTGTGTTGTTGCTGGTGCAGGCCAGGGAGGGAAAGCGGGAGTGTCGTCCACCACTTGGGCAACCCGGGCAGCCAGTTGATCGGCATCTCGATTGCGCCGCTCTCCTCCACGCCATCCACACAGCAGATCTTCCACTTGACCTAGGTAGCGGTAGACCAGATCAGCCGATCGCCTTGGACCGCAACTCCGGTGTGGAGATGGCGGCAATGCGTACCCGTCCATGCTCGTTGTAGAAGAACTGAACGCGGGTGGAGAGCCGCGTGATCCTTCCGTTTCGTGGGAGGAACAGTGGGCTCAACCTGATGATCTCGCTGTATGACGATGGTGGAGCCTCCTGCACGCACATGACGAAGCCGGTGAGGAAAGTGCGGATTGCGCGCAGGCCGCGGTAGAACTGCAGTGCAAAAGAGCCTCGTTGGATTGAGAAGCTTCGAGGAGGACTGTACCAGGAAGCCGCGCTGGGGGAGGTAGATGCTTCGGCCCGACTTGCTGATCGAGGAGAGCAGCTGTCGCTTGACCTTTTCGTCGGGGAAGGAGACCTTGGAGAGTGGGCAGCCTAGCAGCTCGTGCTGTGGAAAAGGAACTGTGTCAAGGAGTCTTATCACACGACACACGCACGCGACACACGACACACGACACACGACACACGACACACGACACACGCCGTACCAGTGGATAGCGAACGAGGGAGCAAAAGGCAGAGTTGGCAAAGACGAAGATGGGCGGAGTGAATTCCTCGCCGGGCATGGACTCCATGATCTGAAGCGCAAAGAACGGTTTCCTGTGTGCGCCACCACCCACACACACATCAGTCGGATCAGAGCGAGAAGAGCTGAGGGAAGCTGAGAGTGTGGCGATGAGAAGCATACCTGATGTGATCAACCACAAACGGTATCTCGGGCGATTGAAGATTGTAGTTGGAGAGGAAGGGGAGATAGGAGAGGATCTCCGTGCGCGCAAAGTAGGAGTCGTAGCATGGCAGGGGGACGCTGGGCGGAGGAGAGCTGGCGGCGAACATCGATGCCAAGAAGGAGGGTGAATGCTGGTACTGGTGTTGTGGCTGGAGCGGTGAGCTGCCGCCGAGGGGATTGCAGTCGGTGGGGCCGAAGAGCACGGAAGGCGAGTAGGCGGTGATCTCGTGCGGCTGGATGCCGGGCGAGGTGGGGAAGGAGACGGATGAAGGCGACATCGCCACCACGGTGTTGAGTGAGTCCAGCCGTCTCTCCATCTTTTGCTGGTTCTGGTGCAACATGAGGATCTCCCTGCGCAGCTCCTCGGTGGTGTTCTTGAAGTCGCTGACCACCTGCTCGTTGGACGTCTTGAGCTCGCGCAGCTCCTTCATGAACATAGACAGGAGCGGTTCGAGTTGCATGAGACTGGCACCGCCAGATGCTGCAGCGGGGGCTTCATCTCTGCTGGTCTGCGGCGAGCCATGCGTCTCGCTGACGGGCGAAGACGAAGCCGGTGACGACGCTCTGCTGCTGGTGGGCGTCATCAAAGGCGACACAGCCGTGCTTCTGCGACCGGCAGCGTGGCCACCAGTGGCGAGTGGCGATCCGATGGCTGTGATTGGTCGCGACTCATCGGGCGATGAGGGACGCAGGGGCGCGGGCGGCGAAGAGGAGCCGCTTGCGGCACCGGCGGGCACCGGCGAGCCGTGCGGGAGGATGGGCCGCATCATGTGGCCACCGCTTGTGAAGGGGAGGTGGGAAGGTTGACCGCTGGGATGGAAGGTGGGCAGAGGGAACGGCGGAGGTAGAAGAGGCGACAGCGGAGGCGAAGAGTCAACAAACTGTCCAGCGGAGACGCCACTTGCTCCAGCTGACTCTGGACGGGAGGAAAGATGCGAGTGTGAGAAGCGAGACGGAGAGATAACACTAGGCGAGATGGTGATGGTGGTGACCAACCTTCGATTCTCTGTCGCTTGGTCAATGGCGGAGACGCGGCAACGAGGGCGGAGGTGTCCCAGACAGTGGTACCACCACCACCGGCAGCATCGGTCTTGGCACTCCGCGAGCGCCGGCCCTTCTTGCGCAACTCGGGGTCGACGCACAGGTCCGCTCTCCCCGCGGCCACACAGCGCTTGCACGGTCGCTGACTATCGACGCCGGAGGGCACACCACACCATCAAGCAGACACAGTTGTCGAGATTAGTGTGGGCACTGACGTCGACTTCTAATGGTTGGATAAACACTAATTAAAGTTGGGCACAGTTGGACCGCAATATGACCCCAGCTGATCACAACAGGCCAATCAACGGCCGCCGGGCCTGACAAGCTTGACAGTACCACGGGTACCGGGACGTGGCACGGCCACAACACACAGCGCACCAGGAGGGTTTTGGAGTGGAGGTGCGGCCGGAGGGAAGGGGAAAGGGGAAGTGCGCACCTGTCGCAGGCAGTGTGCGCAGAGCGGCAGGGCCCACACGCCCTCTTCTTGGGCTCCACGTCGAAGCACTGGTCGGCTTTCCCGACGCCCACGCAGCGCTTGCACGGTCGGTGCCTGCAGGTTGTCCCGTGGTGGTGGTGGTGGGAATAGGGAAGTGAGATAGAGATGTGAAAGCGGAAGAGGAGATTGACCCAAAGGGAAGAGTGTGTGGTGTCGGAAGAGGAACGAGCGGCAAGAGTGCCACATTGCAGTGGCCATGCGGAGCATGACCAGCTAGTCATGAATAAAACGATTCGCAAAAAGCGAAGAACAAAAGTTTGAGAGATTTGGGGCGAGGGAGAGGCTTCATTCTTTTACGCGCCAAATGCGTTGCGTACCCATCGCAGGCGGTATGCGCGATCTTGCAAACGGAGCACGCTCCTCGCGCCCTCGAGTCCGGCGCTCCTTCATCTCCCTCAGGCGCCTCAGAGGTGGCTGGCCTAATTTTCATAGCTCGACGATTTGTGCAGAAAATCTGTTTTTTTCATGCCGTCAAGTTCAATTTCATTTCATTCTTGGCAAGCAATGCGAGATGTCGGGGCGTACCGCTTGGTGTGGAGTGGGGTGGTGGTGATAGTGCAGCAAGTTTGTTTGTAGCGTTGGGGTTGCAGCCGTGTTTGGTTGTATTATCACGTTTGCTATTTTATATTTTATATTTTTTGCAGCCTGGGCCCAGAATGACACAAGTCGCTTCCCAAATTTTAGCTCATCAGAAATTTCATCTTTTGTCCTTTCTGGGACATATGGCATGCGTGGTATGAAGTCAGCTTTCGAAGAATATGCGACGCGAAACGCCGCAAGATTTCGCAGGGCAGGATTCTGCTCCCCGCAACATCGAATCACCAGAGCGAGGAGGGCAGCAGCAGCAACTAGCGTTCTAGAAGAACAAGAAAGCAGAGCGTAGGCTAGAGAGTGGAACCATCTATCATTATACTTCGCATAAGATGAGAAGAGCAAGCGCGTTTGGAGGTGTTCAGGCGTGGAGTGGTGTGGCCAGGTCGGGCTTTGCATTTTCGAGGGGGGCGGCCTCATCAGCATCTCTCCTTCATCGTAGTGCTGCTCTGCCCAGCAGCGCCACCACCACAACGCTCACTACCGCCTCAGCAGGTACTCCCCGCCCCTTTGCATAGCGGGACAATAATATAGACGTTAAATTAATTCCATCATCGGTCGGGCAGATGCTTTCGGGATGGCCGTGAGCGTGCGCTGGGCGAGCACGAAGGGACGAGCGACCGCCACCACCGCGAAGCCGCGGACGCGGAGGGCGCCCGGCGTGGCGGCGAAGAGGAGGCAGCAGCGACTTCGTAGCGCGGCTGCCCCAACGGCGGAGGAGGAGAGCACCACTACCACCACGTCGTCCACCACAACGAGCAGCATGTCTGCCGCCGCCGGCACGACGAAGAAGGTCCGCAAGTCGCGGGCCGCCAAGGCCCAAGCGCAGCAGGAGACGAAGCAGGAGTACGTCAAGGCCGAGCAGGGCGAAGACTCTAGCACGCCGCCGCTCGTGGTCTACCCGCAGACGCTCGTCCCCAGCAGCGTGCTCGACATGATCTCCACTCCGCAACACGGCAAGGCCTCCAACGGGGTACGCTTCACTCTAGTGGCCACGTCTCACTTGCTTCTGTCCGTGTCACGACTCGCTCACACTCACGCGCTCGCCGTGCGCTTTTGCCCTTCAGGGTCCGGCGTCTCTGCAGCTCAACGCCATCTTCATCTGGCCAAAGGCTGTCCGCGCACTGCTGGTCGACCCCAAGAGGTGAGTGTTCTCACCAGCTTGCCCTCTCTCCATCACCATCTTTCCTTCTTCAAGCAACTGACGTTCACCCGCTCTTCTTCCTCTCTCTCTTGCTCGCTGTAGGATCCAGAAGCAGAGGCTGTTGCTCGAGGCGCGACACGCAGAGGAGGCCAAGCTGGTGCAGCCCGTCGCCGCCATCGACGCGGCCACGTCGAGCGATGCCCACGACCAGTCTTCCGGCCAGGAGGGAACCAACAACCACTAACTAGTTGGCTCGAGCCTTGGTGTGGTGGCGTGTCTCTCTATACATAAACCAACTGGAGCGCTTGGCCTTCCCCGGGCTCTCCTTTCTCCTTGTAGCTGGCAGTTGTTCCCTATTCTCCCCCTTCGTCGCCGCTACATCTTGAAAAATTTCCGCGCAGCGAATCTTTACGTCTCGCCGACTCACGCGTGCGAGCCGTGTAGAGCGGCCTGCAGCCGTGAGATTTTTTCAAAGAGATGGAATCGTTCGGGCTGCGGAAGGCGTGCACCCTCTGCCGCCAGGCACACGTAGGCTGCGAGGGGTACGAGTCCACCGCTGCGCGTTCGTCCGGGATGAAGTTAATCTCTGTGGGGGGGGGGATGCATGTAGAGGACAGCCGTGCCGCAGGTGTGTGGCATCGTGTGTGGGCGACGAGTGCGTGTTCCTCCCCTCGCGTAAGCGTGGGCGACCGGTGAAGAGTAGTGGCACGGCGTCTTCCTCTGCCGTTCCTGTGCCGCTCCTCTCGGCCACCTCGGCGTCTCACAGCCACCAGCCAACGACGGCCGTCAAGCGCCTGCAAGTTGACGGTACGCCGTGCATCAAGCGACTCTCTCTGCCTGCCTGCTCGCGAGCAAGCTTGATGACGTGATGTAATGTCTCTCACCGCACCAGGCTCGCATGCGGTCCCACCGCCGCCGATGACCTCTGCCTTGCCACCCTTGACCATTCGGCCAGTCCTCTTGCGACCACCATCTATAGCTCCGATTGCGCTTGCTACGGCTGCTGCCACCACGTACGATCCCAGCAGGTTGCCAACGTCGACGGTGCCGACGGCTACAGCGCAAAGCCATCGCGATGTGCGGAACGGACTGAGCATGGCCGCCTCAGACGTGAAGCAGCAGCAGCAACAGCAACAGCAGGAGGAATCGAACCAAGGCTCGGTCATCTCGCTCGTGCTTGCCGAGCTGCGGGACCTTCGCCGTGAGAACCAACATCTCATCAAGGGCGTGCGCAAGCTCAATTCACGACAGAAGAAGTTCAAGCTCAGACTGGGCAGTGTCGAGGAGGAGAACCAACGCCTGTTGTCACTCACGGCAGGAGAGTACGAGTCTGCGACGCTTCGCACGAGACTCCCTCAGGGACCGTTTTCGCAGCCGATCGATCCATCGTCGAGCGGCTATGCGTACCCTCCTCGCTTGAGCGCCTTAAGGCAACTGCTGCCGTTCCTGGACATGTACGACCTGCAGACTGTGCCCATCGATGACCTCAGGTGCGTACGCCCTCTTTTGCACTGATTGAGGTCATGGTGATGATGAGCTGAGCACTCGACTTGACTCGACTTTAGCAAACCGTTTGCGGCATTCGTGATGGGGAGCCATCCTGACGATTATCCCAACTTTGTCTACGCGTCGCCCGCCTACTGCCGGGTGTTTGGCTACGAGCAGGTACCGACCCCTCGCCTCTCGTGGGGCAGCGCCTCATCGCAGTAGATGTCTCATCTCGCCTTGAATCTCACACAGAGAGAGCTGATGAGTCTCGACCTGGGACCGCTGTGTCATCCATCGGATCATGCCACATGCGACATAGTGGAGTATTACTCAATGCTGCGCCTCCAGGCTTTCACAGGGCCAGTGTATCATACGACACCCATCATGCTGACCAAGACGGGACGCATGATGCGTGTTCTCTCACGATCCCAGTTCTACTTCACCCACAGCGGCCAGGTGCGTCTGATCAAAGACGCCTCTGCTATGTGTGGTCATTGCTAACTCGAGTCACACGTCGAGCAACTGCCACAGGTGAAATGGAGCGTCACCACAATAGACGCCATCTTGTCCGAGGATGGAGGTGGAAACCTCCACCTTCCAGCGCTTACCCACGGGCCCGTGCAGACGCCGCCCTCGAGCTCCGATCCGTACCCTCCCTTTTCGCCACCGTCCGCTTTCTTCGACAGCAACAACAGCAGCAGCCAGGCCACGCCCCAGTTCAACAGCTTGGGCGAGTGGGAGACGGACCAAGTTGCCATGGGGAGCTCAAGCCCGGAAGGCGAGGAGGGCCTGGCCGCTGATGACCTCGAGCAACTGCTGCAGGCTCTGCGTGAACCCTGAAGCTTCCCCTGGTGCTGCGGCCAACCGAAGAGGCGCCGGAGTTGCCAGAGGACCAATCGGTATTTTGTCTTCTTCATATCGCCGCTTGGGTAAGGCCAACACCGAACAACACCCCGAAGGCACACCGGCGCAAGGGAGGAACCGTGTGCGAAGACCAGAGAGAGGAAGAGCGAGAGACATGGAAGAGAGACAATACGTGGGCTTGAGGAAATCGTGCACGCTCTGCAGCCACCTCCATGTGGCCTGTGAAGGGTACTACCCCAGCAAATAAGCCTGCCACATGCACGAAGGAGGGTCGCAGGTCGTAACAGTCCCTTGCAATCCGCTCTTTCCAGGAAGCAGCCGTGCAGGCGGTGCGTGGAGTGGGGCAAGGCCACCCAGTGCGAGTTCCTCCTCTCCCGCAAGCGCGGCCGTCCACAGAAGCGAGCGACGCCGTCAACCAGCAGCAGAAGCAATACCAACAAGAAGCATCGACCCTTTACAGACGAATATGATGCACGCCAAGCCACAATGACGCAGCCTGCTGTGCCCAAGCAACGGATTGAAGGCAGCGAGAAGCACATCTCCGGCGCCAACTCGAAGATGACAACAGCCACGACGAGTCGTACCGAGGCCGATCAAAGGGTGAAGCCGCCCTCAGCCTATCAGGCGCAGGCCGCGATGGCGGCCCTGCAGGGCGCGGGACTACCGACCGCGCTGCTCTCTCTGATAGTCGAGCAGGTGCGCGGCCTGCGCCAAGATAACCGGCGCCTCGTCGAACGTGTGTCGTCGCTGCAGGACCAGCAGACCGTGTTCGAGCAGCAGATGGATGCCCTCCGCGCAGAGTACAGAATCAACACAACCTGGATGCTGGACCAGCTAGCCATGCGCCACGAATCCGCCACGCTACAGATGCGGATGCCCAGCAATCTCTTGTCGTCGCCGCCGATCGACCCAAGCTTCTACACCTCGGCCGTCAAGCACATCCTTCCGTTCTTGGAAGCCTACGATTTGTCCCAAGGGCTGGTCATCACGGACCTTCAGTACGTCGCATTGTGATCGCTGCAGTGCGTTGGTGTGACGTGGTGGTATGAGTGGTGTTGACGATGGACTGTGGCAGGAAACCGTTCGCTGCCTTGGCATTGAGAGCGGTCCGCGGAGAGATATTGCCGATCTACGTTTACGTCTCATCCAGCTATGCTGAGATGCTGAGCTACGAGCCTGTACCACCTCCCCCTGCTCGCTGCTGCTTGGCCAACGCACGAGACCCTCCTTGGACTCACCATCAATGGGGTGGGGGTGATCTAGGGCGAGCTCTTGGGTATGTCGGTCACTTCTTCGGTCTGCCACCCCGAGGACAATACCACGCGGGAGATTGTTCTCCATCAGCTGATGCAGCCGTCACCTCCCTCGGGCGTTGGTCGTGAATACTACACATGTCCCATGGGGGTCAGCAAGGATCGACGAGTTGTGCGCTTGCAATCACGACATCAGAACTTTTACAGCAGAGACGGACGCGTACGTCTCGCCAACGCGCACGCACGCACGCACGCACCACACACATCGCGCAGGCTCGCTAACGTCTTCTGAATAGTGCAAGTGGTGCATTACAGTGATAGACGAGGTCGTCTCCAGTGGCGACGACTCGCCCCGATACACTGGTTCACGCGATACCAGAATCATACCCTCGCCGTACGAATACGATGACGATGAGCTGGAGAGGCTGCTGCAGGCCAAGAACGGGTTCCCCGCCCAAGCCACTCTGCCCACCACCAGTACCAGTGCCAGCATCGACCTCACCAGCGGCCTCGACCACGAACTCGAAGAGTTGCTCCATGCCCTCTCCCCGCCCTCCCCACGCGCTCAGTAAACCACAAACTCTCTTCACACCTTCACCTTCATCTCCCTGGGCGTCCTGTCCAACCTGTCTTGAGACATGACGTCGCTCAAGGAGACGGTGGGGTTTCGCCAATCGGCAAATATGGAGCTTTGTCCGGGCCGGCTATCGCCGAGAGAAAAACTGCAAACACACCCAACACTCTCGGCGAGAGGGACGATGGACCAAAGGTGAAGACACAAGAGGAGGCAAACATCAATGGAGGAGAGAGGATCAACAACGCAACTGAGGAGGAAGTCGTGCACGCTTTGCAGTCGCCACCACGTCGCATGTGAAGGGTAGTAGTACCTCACTCTTTCCACTCTCCCTTCAAACAACGAGAGCTCATCGTCGAAGCCTTGTTGTCTCGATGCAGGAAGCAGCCGTGCAGGCGTTGTGTGGAGTGGGGCAAGGCCCCACAGTGCGAGTTCCTTCTCTCCCGCAAGCGAGGCCCACAGAAGCAAGCGAAACCATCAGCCGGGGAGAGAGTGACCACCAAGAGAAAGAAGCTCCGAACCACCACAGACGCCGACGTCGCGCCCACGCAGGCGCTGGATGAAGGCAGGCTTGCAGGGACGAAGTCGCAAGTCATCTTCCCCACCATTGGCAAGTCGTCGGTCGCACCGATGACCCTAGCACAGACAATGGCCGTCTCCCGAGCGCAGACCAGCGAGATGGCGGCGGGTCAAGTTACGACACTACCGACGACGCTACTCTCCCTGCTCATCGAGCAGGTGCGCGGACTGCGCAAGGAGAACCATCTCCTCGTCGAGCGTATGATGTCGCTGCAGAACCAGCAGACCGTGTTCGAGCGGCAGATGGACGCCGTGCGCTCCGATCAAAAGTCCAGCACCGCGTGGCTGATGGACCAGCTCGCCGCGCTAGAGGCGTCGCGCACGATGCAGGTGCGCATGCAGCCCGATCTGCTAATGCAGCCCATCGAGCCGGGCTCCGGCATGCATCTGTCCGCCATCAAGCACATCCTGCCGTTCTTGGCCGCTTACGACTTGACCGCGACCGAGCTGGTCGTCAACGACCTTCGGTACGCCACCGTGCTGTCGCAGTGCTCGCACGTACATGACGAACTGATCATCGTTCACGCTGGAACGGACAGAAAGCCGTTCTCTGCCAATTCTGTGCACAAAGACGGGCGCGGGATTCGAATGAACTACACCTACGTCTCCCCCGCCTACATCGAGCTTGTTGGATACGACTCTGTACCATTTCCCTCCCGCTGTGCAAACTCGTATCCACGCTGTCGCTGGCTGCAGTCGGACTTTAATTGTACGGCGACACGCAGAGCGAGCTTCTCGGTGCGCCAGTGGCGTTGGTGTGCGACCCTAGTGATCATGAGTCGCGAGACATCGTGTTATACCAGCTTGATGAGCCCTGTCCTCGGCTGAGGGTTGGGCCCATCTTCAGCACGCGCGCCACCGCGATCACGCGCGACCGACGAGTCGTGCGCACGAGCTCACGGCACCAGTTCTTCTACGACATCGCTGGGAACGTACGACACGCAATGGAACTAGCTCACCAGCGCACAGTTCTGATGTCTTCTTGGCTCGTTGGTTGGTCGGCTGCAGTGTCGGTGGTGCCTTACTTCGATAGATCACGTCCTGAGCCGAGGCGAAGAGTCGCCGCTCTACATCGACACGCAAGAGATCCAGCAGCGAGGAGGACACAGTGACCACGATGAATCAAAGAGCGTGCTGACCACTGCTCCCTCGCATTGTACAGCGTTGACTTGGAGCGCCAGCGCCAGTGGCAGTGGCGGCAACCGCCTCGACCATGATCTCGATGAGTTGCTCCACGTGCTTTCTCCTCCCTCACCATGCCCTCTCTAATACATAGAACTCCTCTTCGCTTCAGCACATGTATCCTTACATTCGATGTCTCCTGCTCTTGTGCGAGAGCGTACATGCGGCTGATGAAGACCAATCGGAGAATTGCGAATGTTGCGCGACGCAGACATAGGATAAATCCGATTCGTCGGACTTCAGTAGGCGCGTTTGTGTTGTGGGCAGCTCTCTTCCTGGCGCACAAGAGGAAGTGAAGACATGGACGAGGAACAGTACGTAGGCTTGAGGAAGTCCTGCACGCTTTGCAGCCATGTTCATCTCGCTTGTGATGGGTACGCACCACTGCTCAGGCGCGCACAAAAGCTCCGATGTGTAGTCGTGACCGCACCCCCACTCTCCTCCTTCACGTGCTTCTCCGTCTGGCCAACAACCAGGAAGCAGCCGTGCAGGCGGTGCGTGGAGTGGGGCAAGGCCCCACAGTGCGAGTTCCTCCCCTCCCGCAAGCGAGGCCGACGCCCACAATCACGACCAACATCAACAGCACCAGAGCAGACCAGAAGCAAGAAGAAGGCGAGCCGCAGGACGCGCCCTTCGGAGCCACCAGAGATCGCGTCACAGCGCCACGATCACCCCACCTGCACTTCGAAGTGGACCACGACGGTGGCGACGACTCCGAGAGCTGCACCAGGGCAAAGGGACTCGGAACTACCGACCATGCTTCTCGCCGTGCTCATGGATCAAGTACGCGACCTGCGCAGCGAGAACCGGCGCCTCGTGGACAGAGTGACGTCGTTGCAGGACCAGCAGACGCTGTTTGAGCGACAGCTGGACGCCCTGTGCGCGGAGCGCACGATCAACGCCGCGGGGATGCGAATGGAGCAGCGCACAGTGGTACAGGAGAGCAGCGCGCTGCGCGTGCGCATGTCAAACGATCTGTTCTCGCAGCCCATCGAGCCACTCTCAGATATGCGCCTGTCGGCCATCAAGCGCATCCTGCCATTCCTGGCCAGCTATGACTTGTCGGCGCATGGGCTGGTCGTCGAGGACCTCAGGTACGTCCTGCACAGCAGCCCACCTCTATCGTGTAATGCAACGATGGCGTGTGGTGTTGACGATCGTTTCAATCTCTGGACAGAGAGCCGTTTTGTGCAAGCAGTGTCGACGTGCTAATCAGCGGCGAGGTCCAATTGATCTACAGCTACCTCTCTCCTGGCTATGCGCAGCTGATGGGCTACGACACGGTATAGGAGCAGCTGCTTGAGGCGGTAGTGGAACATGACGTAGACTGACCAGGATTGCGCCTGCAGGACGAGCTCGTGGGCGCGCCAGTCACTACGGTGAAGCATCCTGATCACGCCGCCACATCAAAGCAGTGGGTGAACTCCTACTTGCGAGGTCCATCGCCTCAGTCCGGAGTTGGAGCGATCTTGGCCAAGAGCGGAGTGGCGCTCAGCAAGGACCGTCGAACGATACGCTTGAACACCAGACACCAGTTCTTCTGGGACAGCGCGGGGCGGGTACGATCCGCACGCACGCACTAACGTGGGCACACAATCGCTCATCGCCTGATTGATCCGTGTCTACCGCGCAGTGCAAGTGGTGCATTACCACACTCAGCCGACCAACGGAGGACACACACCAGCTTGGCTCAGGAGCCAGTGCACTGCTCGCCGGCTCTCCCTACGTACAACAAGAGCAAACCACTGACCAGGAGAGCACGCTTGACCTCGAGCTGGATGCGCTGCTTCGCGACCTGCTGCAGTGACACTGCTGCATGCACGCGGGCTGTTATTGGGGTTGCAATCACGATTGACCAATCAGATTATTCTTCGAGCGAGCCAATCGAATTTTAGCTTTTTCCTGTCGACTTTGTCGACTATAAAATGCGTCTTTGAACTCGCACTGGAGTGCAGCAGAGAAGAGAAGAGGACATGGAAGTGCGACACACGAGCGAGAGCACAGAGGCCGTGAGAGAGTACGTGGGCTTGAGGAAGTCGTGCACGCTCTGCACTCATCAGCATCTGTCATGCGACGGGTACGTCCCCAGCTGCGTTTGGCGGTTTAGTTTGTTTCATGGTTGGCTGAGTGTGCGCCTCCCTAAGCTTACACTGCGCAACGCCTTCTTGTCGTCTGGCCAACAACCAGGAAGCAGCCGTGCAGGCGGTGCGTGGAGTGGGGCAAGGCCACACAGTGCGAGTTCCTCCCCTCTCGCAAGCGCGGCCGCCCGCAAAAGCGAGCAACGCCACCAGCGGCGGCGCAGACCACCGACAAGAGGACGCACGGCTGCAAGCGGCGTCAGCCTCCAAGTGCCACAGAGGGAGCTGACAAGCATGCTACCGGCGTCATCCTTCCCGCTCCCAAGACGACCACGACGACAACAACCACGACGAGCTTGCAGCCACACACAGCGCAGGCAGGAGCGGTGGTGGGCCAGCAACGGCTTCCCGCCATGGTACTGTCCTTGCTCGTCGATCAAGTGCGCGGCCTGCACAAGGAGAACCGGCGCCTCGTGGACAGGGTGACGTCGTTGCAGAACCAGCAGAACGTGTTCGAGCAGCAGATGGACGCCCTGCGCGCGGAGCACCGGACGACAGAGCGGTGGCTGATGGACCAGCTCGCCGCCCTCCAGGAGCACTCCACGCTGCGAGTGCGCATGCCGAGCGATCTGCTGTCGCAGCCGATCGAACCGAGATCCAACATGCATCTGTCGGCGCTGACGCGTATCCTTCCGTTCCTGGCCGACTACGACCTACGATCTCAAGAGCTGCTCATCACTGACTTTCGGTACGCGTACAACAGGCCAGTGGTAGTGCTGTCGTGCAATGTTTGACGATTGCATGTGCAGACAGCCGTTTGCTTCGTGTTCGGTCAGCCTAGTAGGCAGTGAGCTTCAAATGGTGTACGTCTATACCTCCTCCGAATACGCTGGGTTGATGGGCTATGAGCCGGTACGACGTCCAAGGCCCCTCTGCACACTTGTACGCCTTCAGGCGACGACGGAGAGGACTGACATGCGAACGAATGCATGGGACGGCACACAGTGTGAGGTGGTGGGGCTGGACGTTGCAACGGTCATCCACCCCGACGACGTCAACACACGAGACGGCGTGTTAGCCTCGCTGAGCCAGCCACCGGTTCCGTCTGGCGTCGGGCCGATATTCAGTCTGCGCCCGGTGGTGAGGTGCAAGGACCGTAGCTTATTGCCCATCTTCTCACGCCACCAGTACCTCTACGATAGCGAAGGCAGGGTACGTCCAATCACTGCGCACGCATAGGAGAGTGGACCACACACACACACACACACACACAAAAAGGAGAGATGACTTACGCGCGTGTCTTCCGCAGCACAAGTGGGTTCTGTCCGTCGTCGATCGGGTCCTGCCCCGGCGCGGGAATGCACTCTCACACTCTGGCCTCGCGGAGGACGGCCTACTGCCGCTCGCGCCGTTTGTACAGCCTCTTGACAGTTCGCCCCTCGACGGGCCATGGAGCAGCTCTAGCGGCAACAGCAGCGACAACAGCGTCAGCGACTTTAGCAACGCAGAGCTGCGTCTCGACCAGGAACTGGATGAGCTGCTCCACGCCCTCTCCCCTCCCTCTCCTGGCATCAAATGAGCGCACAGATCGTACACAACAACCAAACTCGAGTTCCAACCCGACACCGTGTCATGCACGACCTGTGGCTCTAGTGATCACCAGCCAAACGCGGCGGATGTGAGGTCTCTGGCTCAACTCTCACGGAAATGTCGGCCCCACTGCCGTTCGGCCGAATCGCCGACATCGGAGTTAAAGTAAAGCACTTGCGTTGGCTAAAAGCACCGAAAGGGATGAGCTTGAGAAGATCCTGACTGACGACTGGGTGATCCTCTGTCGGAGGCGATCATCAAAAGTTCCCGACGCTCTCAGGAACCAGGCTAGAGCTCCACTGAGTTCCTATGGGCTTTCTCTTTCCTTCTCATTCCTGACTCTCT
>CDFA01020993.1:0-56724 GCA_000826305.1 Acanthamoeba healyi | reverse complement strand
GGCAGGCGGCTCATGACATGCGCGCGCGTGTTGGGGTGACACATCAGATGTTCTCAGAAGGGACGCCTGGCGCGCATGTCGCGCTGCGTGCCGCCGGATCCCTGGGCCTTGGATTCCTGCTGCTGCTTGTTCTCGGCCATCAGCTTCTCCATGCAGCAGACAAACGATTGCACCATTGAGGCCGTCTGCAGAGGGAACGGAGATAAGAAGAGAGCCACCACTACCGCGTACGGCTCCAAGAGAGGAGTGAGGGTGATACAAACCTGGGAGGTGACAAAGACGTAGCGATGCGGGTTCATGAGAGAACCCACAACCACGCCCACCGAGTTCGGGGTAGACGACCAATTAAAGATCGCTGTTGTGTTTGTGGCCACGCATTGTTAGTGAGCTAGAGCGCCACAACAGCGACAGCAGCAGGGAACGCGGATAAAGAGGCAAGTTACCGCGGAAGGGAGCGAAGGCCTGGGGCTCCTTCTCCGGGAGACGTAGGACGGCCAGACCCTCCTTGTGGACGACAATTGCGTTGGCCTTAGGGAACTGCTTGCTCTCGATGTAGAAGACGTTGCCACCAAAGAACTTCCATCGCTGAGCGGTTTCGAGATAGAGAGACTCGGCTTGGGAGGCGCTCATCGTATGATCCAGGTCGTTCCACTCGTTGTAGATCGCGCCGAGCCACTCCTCGTCAGTCTTTCTCGACTTGAGGTTGATGGGCAAGTAGAACAGCGACACGTAGAGTGACCTCTCCGTCACTGGCTCAGTCACCTTACCCTATTTACGTGAGGCGAGAAGCACTAAGCACTCCTAGAAGCTGAGTCGAAAAGGAACACGAACGGGGAGTACGTACCTTGAGCTTCTCAAAGTAGAACTGAAGAGCGGTCAGGTAGGGCGCCTCGCCCTCGGTCACGGGATAGCGTCCCGAAACGATACGGCTGACGGCCTGGTGAGTCAACAGGTGGACAGCGACAGGATCTTGCAGTACGCCTGTTTGATCTAGCGAAAGCCACTCCTGGAACACCAGCTGCATGGGCCCCTTGGACTTCTCATCTTTCTCCCAAGCGGCCAGGACGTCGCACACACGATCCTTTTCGTCCAGCTTCTCTCCCGTCTCTGTACAAAGAAAAGAAAGATACAGAACGTCAACAGAGCGCAGGGCTTGCTACACAGGGAGATACGGGCAGGTCCAACGCACCAAGGCCGAAGCGGTGTTTCGCGTCTTCAGGTGTACCACGGACGGCACAGATAACCCAGTCACGGGCCGCAACGGCCTCGGGACTGAGCATGAGATCTTCAATGACGTGCTGCATGACATCCTTCACGGTAGCCGCCATATCGACACGCACGACGTGACTCTCTCCATCGAAAGTCCACACCGTGCACGGCATTTGCTCTGCGCACTGTTTGTCACCAGATGGCCCAGTCAGAGTTCTGTTGCAAGTCTCTAGAGAGGTCAACGCATCAGCCGTACTCGAACTGCATCGTATTCTAAGAACGAGGGAGCGTGGTCTCGCATGCCCACGGCTCGAAGACGATCCAGGCGCCGAATGCCTACTTGTGCGAGCCTGTGTACGTCCTGCTGCACCTTGGCCTGAAGCGAGGGTCAGCAAGCACTGCAGTTTTTGTGAATCGAGTCTCCTGTACCAGTTTTTCGTCTTCAGCTTGAATGCTACTCGTGAGGAAGTCGACCAGGTACGGTCCGAGAGCGCGCGATGGGACAAACAGACCGCAGCAGATGCTAAATAGCTCCCATCCACGGATCGTGTTGCCGCTAGTCCATACGCACGCCACACGAGCACGAAAGTAAGCGAAGGTCCACCTTGCCGTTAAGAATGGACCAATTGATGGGGTCATCTTACCCCTTGGGGTTGTTGGTGACTTGCTTGATGAGCTGGCAATACAGTTCGTCCCTGAGCTTGGGGTTGTCGATGGCTCGTTGACAAATCTAGAGTAAACTCTCGTTAGGGCAACGCGATACGTTAATGATGATGTTGTTAAGGCGCCTGAAGGATACCTTGTGCATGAGCTTGTACGCATCCACGCCCTTCTTGGAGGGGTAGTCTCCCATGTACTTCATCACCATGATGAACATCTTGGTGGCGTCCTTGGCGAACTCCTCTGGCAGGTTCTTGGTGAGGGGCTCCCTGATGGGCTCGTCGGTGTGTGAAACTCCAACTGCGCCGCCTTCTGACGTTGATGCTGGTGCTGAACCGGAGGACGAAGCCGCCAATGCGACCGGGGGAGGTGCGTCAGTCGCCTTTGAGCGAGAGCCCATCATGCCTCGCCTCAGCGTCCCAAGAGGATTCATCAGGAGTTCCGAGCGTGAACCTGAGCAATCGGCAGCGAAGTGAATACTCAACCTTCGGTGCGACTTGACCAGGATGTCCGTACCCTTCAGTCCGGAATTAGAAACCGTTAGGTCGGGGGTCCGGAAGTTGCTTTGAGCAAACTCGGTCATATCGTAGCGGCGGCTTAGCCTGGCCGAGCCGCGTTCACTCCGTGTTTGCGGCGATGAAGATCCCGGGACGTTCAGTGCGTTTTGTCCCGAGGCGGACATCTTGCGATAGTATGCCCTGCTGCTCTTTCGAGGCACATTCTTCATCTCGAGCGGCTCGGCAACTCCTCCAGCCCTGAGACCCAAGTGGATGAGCAAGAGAGCACACGCAAAGGGAGTGAAGGAGGATAAAGAAAGAAGGCACCTGGATTCCCTTCGAGAGCCAGCCCGCGAGCGTCCACTCTCGGCGAGCTTGACAGCCTGATCAGATGTCTGGGAAAAGAACAAGCCGTATGCGATGTGAGGTTGGGTGACTACTGCTTAGATATGAGAGACGGGGGGCAAACCACGAGGAGACGCTGTGAAAGGCGGTTACGAAGCTTGCCTGCCGCTGGGTTGGTGCTCTGCGTATTGAGCTCGATCTCCACCATGCTGGCGGGGAATGAACCGGTCTTACCATTCAACCGACCCTTCCACCAGTTACCCTCCCTATTCACCAGGATCGCTATGGGGTCAGCCAAAGAAGCTATGGGCAAAAGAAGGTCAAAAAGCTGTTTGACCTGGAGACGATCTGTATCTTCTGCCCCTTGGTGAAGGAGAGGAGGTTCTTATCAGCGACTGTGTAGTCCTGCAGCGCCACCGCCGTCTCTGAATCCTCGCGCAACCAGAAGAGATAGTCTTCGCAGAGGCTGGAGATTTCCACGCCCTGAAGAGCCACGCCATGCTCAGTGTAAGGGCCAAATGACCAACTGAGCTGAGGGTGAGCTATGGCCGGGGGGAGGGCAAAACCAGCGGAGTCTTCAGGTGCAGGGGACGACGCTGCAGCCTTTCGTGGAAGTTGATGACTGTGCTGTTGGCGTCATAGGTGATGAGACCCAAATCTTTGTACGAGAAGCTTCTCAATCGATCTCTGTTGGTGCCATTTGGAAAAACAAGGAATGCATGAGGACGGGGGCACGCTAGTACAGAAGGTAGAATGCGAACGTACCCACTGTCCTTGTCACGAATCTCGATACCATGGACGTCGATGGCGAGCATGAAAGCATCGGGGATGTCAATATCCGTGGTGGCCAGCTCCACCGGGAACAGCGACTTGCCATAGAGCGGCAGCTTTTGCGCTGCAACATGCAAATCGATAGAGGTTAGCCTGCAGGACACATCACCAAAGTAAAGAAGCCTGTTTGGCATACCCTTCTTGAGGAATAGATTGATCAGTCCGCTTTCATTGAGCTCGAAGCCCCTTATCTTGTCGGCTTCCTCTTTGACTTGTGCAGTCCACTCTGCCACGGATTTCTGGGAAGTGAACGTCTGAGGCACATATCTCTCGCAGCTGTAGGAGGAAGGTGATTAGCGTTCTTCCATTCGTTTACAGGAAGCAAAGCAACGAGTATACACGTACAAGTTCAACACCTTCGTGCTCTGCACGTCTTGGACCTCATCGACAAGGAACATGATACCGCTGAGCACGAGCGCCTGCTCGAGAGAACAAGGGAACTTCCCTACATGTGGGTGTCAGAGCGGTTAGCATTGGGCAGCCCTCCCAGTGTGACCATCAATGCCTACCGGACACGATGTCAGCGTGGACCTGGAGCATCTCCAAGCGTGACTCGACAAGATCTTCTGGTAGGGTGGTGGGATCGAGCCACAGCTTCTTCTTGAACCAGAAGAGTGATTCGTGGCCATACTTCTCAGCCTTGCTCAGCATGTCAGCCAGGAAATCACTAGGTGAAAGCGAGCGGCCTGTGCAGCCGTCCAGCCAAACGAACAGCGATGAGACATAGCGTGTGAGTGAAAATGTATCGTCAAAAATGAATATGGAGTAACGGCAGCGTCAGTGATTACGTACCGAGATTGAGGTGAGGGTAGATCTCAAATATGGCAAACTCCATGGGGTCCTTCAGCTTGAGGTTCTTGGTTGTGAGAGGTGTAAAGGCATCTGCGACGGACCGCATGTGATCAGCGACAAGCTCCGTAGAACCAAAATGCGTGTGGACTTACCAGCGGCCGTCGCTCCGGCAGTGCTCATGACGCAGGTGGACATGCCGCCAGGAACGTGGAACCAAACGGGTATCAGCTTGCGCTCCTGCATGAAGATAGCGGTCGTGGGAGGGAATGAAGTGTTGCGGGTACTTATCGTGTAAGGCGGTGGTTTAACAACGGGTCATTTTCCAGTTTCCCTGGGGAGGATAAAGAACCTTGTTGGCCTCCAGTTCCAGCTTAGACGGAGGATACAATCGCGACAGCTTGTTCGCGAAGTGGTATGCCATCTCCTTGAGTTTGGAATAGGCATACTGTGCGTACTGGCCAGCCTCGGTGGAATTGCTGACACTCTGTAGACGTCATCGCCTCAATCAGTACTGACCTACGAAGTGGAGAGGAGAAAGTGTACAGGGGAAGGTTACCTGTAGGAGATAGGATGCCAAATAGGGGATGAAATCATCCGTAGGATAGAACACGCCACAGAATGCTGAAAGCAGCTCCCATGCACGCATGGTACCGTCCCTGCATCGGTAGATGATGTACTCTTGTCAGTTAGATAGTATCTCCAAAGAAACGGCCAGAGACGGAGCCACGCACTTAGACGGGTTCTTCGTCGTCTGCTTGATAACCTGGCAGTAAAGCTCGTTACGGAAAGCACGCAGAGAACCGCCGTTGGAGATGCCGGCCAGGAACACCTCCTTCAGCATGTCCCAACCAGATTCGCCATCGACGAACTTGGTGATCACTGCATAACAGTAACAGCAACATCAACAGAGGGCCGGTTTGATGCAGAGAGTTCAATCAAGAAGAGCGCTGGAGAGTACTCGTACTCTTGAAGAACTTGATCGAAAACTTGATGAAGTTGGCGTTCTGGGTCGTATGCAGCGGCTGATCCAATTTCTGTTGCGTTGTGGGGTGAGTGCACAGCCGAAAACTGTCACCACCAACCACTACGGTTCGAAACACCATGAATTAATGCCGTACCTTGGAGTAACAGAGGACATCGGACATGGAAAGATCGCCCTTCTTCCTGCCCAGGGTACGAATGGTCCTCTTCTTGCGCTCAAAGTTGAAGTACGCTTGAGCGTACTCTTGAATGTCGTACTTGGCGATTTCGTCCTTGCCAATGATGTCGGGATATTGACTACGGTAGGAGCAGGGAGAGACGGTGATCAAAATGAGAAAGCAAGGGAAGGGGCTTCACTGCGAAAGGCGACGCACTCTTCATCCCCGGAGCCCTTACGCAACATAGGCCTGTGTCTCTTGATTGTGGCGTCGCGCTTCGTAGTCAGACGCCTCCTCAACGAGGCTGCAGCTGGATCCACCGGCTTACTGATGATGGGGGTTAGAAGAAATTGCGGTGACGATCGTCCAAGGAGCGCTCGCGCGTACCTAACAGACAGGGCATCCTTTTTCTGATGCCAATCGCCCTCTGCAGGGCCGCTGGTTGTCTGCTCCTCGCCGGCAGGTGTCTTGTACATACTGACCAACGGGGATTCGTCGTAGATGACCGAGAGGCTGCGCTGATGAGTGATGGTGACCGTAGGCACCACTAGTGTGGCGGCAGCATCGCTGCTGCTCTCCAGTTCTTTCCCCTTCTCTTTCGCCTCCTTCGCCCTCGCCTCCCTCTGCTTCTCTTCTTGCGCTCGCCTCGCGCGCTCTTGCGCTATCCTTTCCTCTTCTTGCCTCATCCTTTCCTCTTCCTTCCTCTTCCTCTCGGCAAGCACAGCTGCAAGCATCTTGGCATATCGGCGCCTTTGAAGGAAGCCTCTAATAACTGCATGGAAGGACGAAGAGAATCATTAGTTAGAGATCCGTTGATCTGATCGAGCATTGAAGTGCGTACCGGCTTGGACGAGCTTGGCTGCCTGGCGGATCTCGATGAAGTAGTTGCGCGTCCACACCATGCGCCACCACGACTGGATGGTCACCACCTTGGCCCAAATGGCCTGATTGCGTGCGGTTTCCACTGCCGCGCTCTGTGCAGCACAAAATGAGTGAGACCTCAACACTATGTAGCGGCGAAGGGGGTTGACGGACCTGTCCCTCCTTCATGAACACTTTAGTTTTGCCAAGCTGCCATTGTAAGGTACCATCGGCCGAAGAAAGGGCGACCTTGCCCAGAACAGTCTTAGCGACGGCCACAAAATCGATTTGGCCGGACTTGTCCTTATTCTTCGGGTCATTGAGGAAGCCGAGCGGCAGCAACATTCGATAGCGATACATGAACTCCTTCATAGGGTATCGCACAGGATAACCAAGGCGTCTGTGGGAAGCAACAGGTGGTGGAGGAAGAAGCAGCACATCAGCCAACGCGGCCATATGTGGCAAAGAACAGCTCGTTCAACGCACCTGATCCTGATTGTCTCCATCATACCAGCATAGCGCAGCTGAGCTAGTACCATGTCGTCATCAAAATTCACTGAGAACAGACAACGAGCATTAGTGTCTTGACGGAGACTGCGCGCAGAGCTGGAAAGGCAGTACTGGCAGCTTTCAGAGTATTAGGCTTGATACAGCGCACGTAGTGCGGCGCTGTGGCGCCGAGCGTGGACATGAGCTCGGCCAGCTGCGCCTTGAAGTTCGTGCCAACGGTGGGCGGCTTCGCCTGACGGCCCGAGGTCTGAGAGTCCGTTGCCGCATTCGCGAAGATAGCCTTGACCAACGGAAGCCCGCTGCCGTTAAGCAGAGCGACGAGGTCTTCGGCCAGCGTGTCGCGATTCTTCTCGAGGAAGTTAGCTGTCTCGTAGGCCACCTGAGTCGAGAGGATAGTGGTTAATGGTGATTGTCTCTCCGCGGTCATGGTTCAGTGACTGGGCTCGTACTTCGCCTGCATAGTGTTTGACTACGAACGCTGTCCTGGACTTCTTGGGACGGAAGAACTTCTTGTGAGTCTTGTAGCCGTTGTCAATCTTCTCGAGGAAGGTCGCGTCCGTGGCTTTCGGGAAGCGACACTCTTCATCGAGCAGTGAGATGATACCGGGTGGTCTGGCCAAGCGACAAAGAGAGTTTTATTAATATATACTACATGCAGCGAAGAGTGGATCAGCGTGGTACCTGGTCTTCTCAATAAGATCGATGGTGTCCTGGTTGTCGTTGAAGTCGATGTTGTCCCACTTGATCGCCTCAGTCGAGTATTCAGTTTGCTCGATCTTGAAAATGGTCTCGTTGAAGTACTGCTGCAACTTTTCGTTGGCGTAGTTGATACAGAATTGCTCAAAGCTGTTTACCTGTACAGAAGCGGTGAGTGAACGCAACATGCGGTTGATTGAGTGTTCGGTTCATTTGTGTACATTGAAGTTCTCGAAGCCGAAGATGTCGAGCACACCGATGAACGACTTCATGGTCTTGGGCTTATGGATAACCTTGTTGATCGTCTCCACAATCCTGCGCGTATGCAGTTAACACGCACTCTCACGCTCGCATGCGTTGAAGTATGTACCAATCGAAGAGCTTGCTGTAGATGGCCTTGGCCAGCGCATCTCGCGCATCGGCGGCCTGGGCGGCCTTGAAGTTCACTTGGATCTTCTGTCCGCTGACCACCAGCGTACGGGTGGTAAGCGCTTTGCCGAGACCCTCGGGACTGATCTTCAGTAGTTTCCCCACAATCTCGAGCTCTGCGAACGATGAACGAGTAATAAGCATTCATTTTGCCGAGCGTATGTGCTGCGCCGCCACCAACGTACCTTGAGGATTGACCACTTTGGACACCTCGGAGCCCTCGAACTGGACGTTACCCAAGCGCATAATACCCGAGAGGATTGTGAAGAGATGATCTTGAATCTCGGGCGTCATGTCCATCGCCAGCAGAGCTTGCTGTTGTGAGACCACTCCCATTATCAGAGATGCACCAATGCCTACTACTGACGGTGTGAGCTTCCGGGAATCGCACCCTCACACGCTGGTAATCCGCTTCGTCATCGATCGTCGGGACCGAAGTGCATCCGCTTTGGTTGAGGTAGTTGTACTGGTCAATGTCCAACAGCTGGAATCGCTCTGCAAAATTGACGTTTAGCACATAAGCGAGGGAGAGAGACGACAGCCAAGGGGTACCTTTATCCTCTTTATCCGCTCCAGCGAGAAATTGGTAGAAGATGTGATAGTTACGCTCACTCTGCGCTTGCCACACAAGACGAGACTGCACACGGCCCACACACGCACACATCACAAAGAGAGACAGAAAGAGAACAGTAAGCATGGGCTCGTGAGGATCTGTGGTGTTTCCGAGCAAGGGTACCCTCTCAAGCAGATCTGTCGAGCCCCAAGTTTAGCGTTAGTGCTTGAACCATCTCTTCATGAAGAGGAAAACAAGAAGATGGTGCACGTACAGTTGCTGATTTTGGCGCCGCAGATTTGGCCGCTGGGGTCGAAGTGAATCTCGATGAACTTACCCTGGAGAAGGAATGAAGCTCTTGATCGAGCCCATATCACTCTTGCATCAAGCGTGAAGGAGACGTACGAAGCGAGAGGAGTTGTCGTTCCTGACCGTCTTGGCATTACCGAACGCCTCGAGAATAGGACTAGGCGAAGAAAACGGTTGAGTGCTGAGGGACTCAATCGGTGAATGCATAAACCTTGCGTACCTGGACTCCAAGATCTTCTGCTCGACAGCAGAGTGCTTGGTCGTACGTGCCGCCAAGAACTGCAGGATGAGCTTCGTGGCTTCGGTCTTACCAGCACCTGATTCACCACTGAGAGCAGAGGAGAGAGGGAAACGGAACAAAGGCGATTGAGATACATTGGTGCGCCACTTGTGGGCAACGCCGAAGCGCATGCTGACCTGATGATAACCGACTGATTGCGATGGCGCTCGCGCATGTCATGGTAGCATGCCTCCGCTGTGGCGAAGATGTGTGGCGCCGGGCTGACGAGACATGACGAGATGAGCAAAGAGAACTGACGCAGTGCTGTGGCACGAGCCACACGGCTGCGGTAAGGAAGGCGAGCAGCAGAAGCGAGAGACGGGTACCCCATAGACGCAGAGCTTGTTCCAATGTACTCTCGCACCACCTCTTGTGTGTAGATGGCCAACCTCTTGTACGGGTTCAGCGACACCAAGATTGACCCCGTATTGGTCTGTAGATGCACACAGAAGGCGGGCGGGTGAGCGAGGCGGCAGTGGGGCAGGGGGAAAACCACACTGCGGAGAACCCTCCGCTGGCGGAATCAAGCGTACGTAGATCAGATTGTTGAGGTAGCGAATCCTGAGGTTCTTGAGGATGCTCTCTTCATCGAGAGAGTTCATCTTGATCATGTCCTCGATGCCCTTGTCACCACTCAGGTGGACGTCGGTCGAAGCCTCCCCGCGCATCTCCATGTTTCCTTTTCGCCTAAATGGCTCCTTGGCCACCTCTCTCTCTCTCGCTCTGCTGCCTGTCTGTTTGTTGTCCTGCGCTCCGCAGCTTTGTCCGCAACACTCGCCCTCGTGAGAGGCTGCTGTTGTCTCGTCCGTGGCCCACACACGCCTCTTTAGCCAACCGCCACTCAAATCGCCACTTGATCCCCTGAGCTCCGAGACCCGCGGACGAATCTCGATACAGAGAAACAAAGAAGGAAACTGGATGAGAAATTAGTCAATTAAATAGCAGCATATATTTGATATTTTGGGTTCTGTCGCGACATTGCTAATGAATTGGTTTACCTCGAAGCTCAAGAGCGGGGGCGAGTTGGGCGGATTCGGCAATGCGTTTGGCAACTTGGTCGCACAGGCGGCGTCGCTCATCCCGGAAGAGTTCAAGGATAACGATGATGACGACGCCAACGATCCTACCTACATCGAGCCAACCGCCGAGCTGATCGAGTACGTGAGCAACCTCGCCCAACACCCGAGCACCTTCACCGAGTTCCCTATTCCTCGAGCACCTGGTGCGCACCGCTTCTCCCTCGCCCCCAGCTGCATGCGTCTCGCATCTCACGCACGTGTGGGGGGGGGGACCATCACCAGACGGCGCATTTCCGCTTACGAAAGGGCAGGCACGGCACGCCCGTAAGATGCTCGAGGTCGTGCCGGCCTTGCAGAAGCTGCGCTATTCCATGTGCCCCACCAAGATGAACGAGGAGACGTTCTGGCGGTACGTGTGGTGGCACGAGCCCAACTTAGAGTCGTCTTCCTTGGAGCAGTGGTGATTCACACGCGCGATGCTGCCACTACCACCCATCACCACTATCAGGATCTACTTCTTGCTGCTGCTCAACAAGACCAACGGCAAGACCAACAACGCTAGCGCCAAGGCAAGCGAGATAAAGGAGCAGAAGGATCTGAAGAAGAACAAAAAGGATCATGATGAGCGTGGTGGCGGTCGGCGAAGGAAAGAGCGCGAGGAGGAGCGCGAGGAGGGACAGGACGCCGACGTCCTCTCGGAGCATGCGCTGGAGACCTACTTCGAGAAGCTGTTTTTTGAGTACCAGCAGGTACTCGCTCTTCCTGTGTGGGGGCCCATTCACTCGTGGGGTCGGGCAGGTTGTTAACCACCTCCTCCACCTCCACCATCAGGAGCTGTTTCTGGCGACGCCAGAGGACGTGATGCACAGACACATGAAGAAGAAGGGAGATCGCTATCAGCTGGACGATGGCATCGACCCCTATGAGGACAACTACTTTGCCGTTCACCGGCCAAGCGCTGCGACACCGCACCAATCATCATCTGCGTGACCGTGGTAATCCTGTGTGGGTTGTGGGTGTACACGCGCTGCATGCCCACCACGCGAAATGTACAGGCACTCTCGAGAGGGAGCCATGTAAGATGGATGAAAGGGGGAGGCAAGTGAGAGCGATGAATGTCGTTCGTTGTTGTCCTGCCTCGGAGCACTAACACGTGTGCCGCCTTCCTGTCGTTATCTAATTACAACCGCGGCGGACGAGCAAAGCGGGCAACGAGCTCCATCACCCACGGACGAGGCCGCGTAGAGCGACCCGCAGACGGGGCACGCCGCTGTCTGGTCGCTTTGCTCCACCAGGCGCAGCGTCTGTTTGACGTGTTGTTGGTTAGCCTGAGCCGATGGCAGTCTCAGTTGGTCGAGGATGGGGTACCTGGCAGCAGAAAGAACGATTGATGTTGGACATGGCGTTCGTTTCGTCGTGCTGCTTGCAGAGGTGCAGCTTTTCGTTCAGATAGGCGGCGTCTGGTGGGTTGCGGCTCAAAACCAACTGTGTACACGCATGACCGGCATAACGAGAATGGCGTGAGGACAAGCAGCCAAGCAGAGACGGAATTCGAAGGAGTTGCTACCTGCAAAAGGTTGCTGGCAACGCCGTAGTTTTGAGCGTCAATGTTCTTGGAGATGGCCATCCGCACGGCGATCGCAGCATGTTGTGGCGTAAGGCGGAGGGTGGCGAGATGCTTGGCGAGCACGGCTACTCGCTGCTTGATCATCGTGGCTTCTTCTGCACTCCCCCCCCCTCCGATAAGAACGAGACATGAAACGAGTGTAAGTGTCGAGAAACAAGGCACCTGTCGTTTGCTGCGAATGCTTGCTGAAGGCGTCAATCTCCATGAGAAGCAGAATGGCGAGCTTGTAGTCGATGCAGATCTTGAGCGGCTTCAGCACCGAATTAACGTCCGACACAGATCCTGCACGGAGACATGGCACACAACAGCGTCACTCTAAAGTCCTTTTGCGTGCTGGGGAGCACGTACGTAGCAAGTCGAGCGCGTTCTCAGCATCGAGGAAAGCTTCGCGGAACTGTCCGGTCTGCATGCGCGTCCCGCAGGTGAGCATCATGTTCGACGCTTGTCTGTCGTGCGCAAAGTGAAGATAATAGCGTTTAGCTTCTCACAAGTAATGTAACAACTGAGAGCGGTTGATGGGAACCTGATGGCTGCATCGGCCTTGGCTGCAGACATGGCGGGTGTGGGCGAGGCGACCGATAGGGGCGTGGCAGGTTGCGCGAGGGTCGGAGCAGGAGCGGCTGCGCTCAGAGCCGGCCCGACACTCGGCATGGAAGGAGAGTGAGGCGGATCGTTTCGTCCCACCTCAAAGAGCACGTCCTTTTGCGGCGTCTTGGGAGCATCAGACCGTTCCTTCCGCTCCACAGCCACGGCACCTCGGCTGTCGCCCAGGTCGTCCCTCTTGAGCCGGGCACTGCCATTAGAGCCGCTAGGACCAGTCTTCCGCTGAACCAGTCGTGCTGCCCTGGCAGTTACCGGCGTCGTTGCCTCGCCCTTATTCTCTGGCCCTGTGTGCCGGAACACCAGCCCTCCCCCACCTCCGCTGCCGCCGCTGCTAACGACAGCAATCGTATCACTGCTGCCCTGAGCAGATCCGCCTCCACGACGACGTGTTTGCTTGCTCCCCGACGCAGCTGGAGGCGGCGAAGACAGCCTAAAGGCTTCTGGGCCTGTGTGAGGTAATTTAGCCTCGGCGCATCCCAGGATCATGTCCTGATCTGGCGTGAGAAGCTCATACCTGAGGCCGGCTCTGTTGAGATCTCGTCCTTCGACTTGATAGAGAACTTGAGCTTAGGTCTGTACAAGTATCGCGAGTAAGTTCTGTGAGCATTGGAGGGAGGCACAAACGCAAAGAGAAATATACCCGGGGCTGGTGGGTTGTTCATCTTCACTCCAATCGTCATCCCCTTCTGCAGTCCAATCAGCTGTCATAGGGCCTGTGGAGGGTGTCAGCCTAACGGCGACTACGAGCCATCAAACGACTTAGGATGCGGGTACCCGTCGACGCAACAGCAGGTTGAGCAAACGGATTCGAGGGATCGAGGAACGGGTTGATGGGATGGGTGCGGCTGCTTCCAGCGAGTGGTTGATTCGAAGACTCGGAATCGAAGACGTGCACGGAAGTCGGAAATCCGCCGCTGGTGGGCGGCGTGGGGACCGGTGTGTTACCTTCTCTTGGGGTCGATCCGAACGACGCCGCAGTCTGCGACTGCACGAACGTCTCCACTGCTTGGACCTGAGCGCATGATGCGGGGTGGTCAGTGCTCGTACTTAGCCACAGAGACGAGGATTCGTGTGAATACTCATTGGGTGGCGCTTGTACCTCCGCATCGTCCAGCAGGTTGTCAAAAACGGGAAAGGGTGGCGGGCTAAGGGCGCCACTGGGCGTGGAATGGCTGCCATCGGCGGACGGAGCGCCCTCGGGTCGCTTGGGCTTGGGGGCAGAGGCCAAGAAGATAGAAAACGTGACCTCAGCGCTCTTTTCAATCCTCCCTCTCGACTCAACCTGTCGTTTCCATCAATCAAGTCACACCATAGCAATTAGTTAACTGCCAAGGAGAAGCACTAGCGGAGCGCCTCTCATGGCGCGAGGCACGAGAGTGCATTCGTTGTGGGAACGAGCTGCAGGCCTGCGTACCTTGAACTCCTGGGGATGCTGCATGCAGCGCACTTCGGGCGCTCCCACCTTCGAGTTGCTCCACTGGAAAATGAAAGTGCTATCGTACCCGTCGATGGTGTATATACATCTACCCTTAGTGCCTGTTGTGGAAACGCATTAGAGAATACACTACATTAAAGCACAGGAGCCGAGAGCGTCGGAGGTGGGCACTCGCGAACCCTTTAGCGTTGTGCCGTAAGCCCCAAAATCGATGACCCCGTGCGGAGGTATGATCGCAGGAGGATAACGACCCCAGCTGCAACGTGAGAGAGAGGTGAGCGAGATTGGTAAGGACTGGTTCTCGCAAGGGGTGAGATTCCCTTACTTTCCTGTGCTGAGCTTGCCCGCGCCTCTCCTCATGAGAGTTTCGTCAGAGAGGTTGTCCAAAATGATCAACACCGATCTGCCGAATGTGGTGATGAGCCAACTGAGACAAGCAGAACGTTAGCGGGCAGAGTGGTTGGCAGCTGCTTACCGCTTGGTGGCCATGATCGCGCGCCAGTCCCCGCTCACCTCGCCGGGCTCACCCTGTTCATCTTCGGTCTCGCTCTCCTTGCCCTGATCCTTGGCATCTGCTTGGCCCTCGTCGTCGTCCTTGTCACCTTTTCTTCCCTTACGAGTGACCCAGCCGCGGAAGCTGCCAGCCCTCTTCCGCCGCTCTTCCTTCTCCTCTTCCTTTTCCTTCTCCTTCTCCTTGTGATGGGCGTGCTCGTCTTCGGCTTCGTTCTTCTTATCCTCCTTCTCAGGGCTTTCTTCTTTCTTCTCCTCCTTCTTCTTGTTTCTCCCCAGGCTGAACAGAGTCCTGCTCTTCTTTTTCTCGAGCGTCCTTCTCATCGCGACACACACGCACGCACGCACGCACGCAACACGCACACACCAAACAACCCATTTCACGCGTACGGTTATTGTGCTGCGCGCCAGAAGAACGAAGGAAGCGGTTCTGTGACGGAGAGGGTAGAGTGCCAGCCGCGTACGTTGTGGCGCCCGGGCTCATGGGGCTAGCGCCCGCGGCGGGCGTGAGGGCATGGGACCCGCTGTCTTTGCTGGGGGAACCTTGGTTGAGGCCAGTCTCCGAGACACTGAGTCCTATGGCAGCTGTTGGCGTCTTCTCCCCACGCACGGCCTTGTTGTATATTACGCGTATGCATGAGCCAAGCGATGGCCTCTATGGGGAGGGAGGGAGAGAAACTGAGCTCTTGCGAGACTGGCCGTACCTTTTCGCTGTCCTTCTTAGAGTTGGTTCGCTTGCGTCGAAGAGGGCCCGACCCGCCCTTCTCGCCCGAGGCGGGCGAAGCGAGCGCTATGGGGGAGATCGCGACTGGGGTGGACGGATTCGACGCGACGGAGGCGGGGGCGGGGGCGGGGCCCGTTGCGGTGGCGGGGGCGCCGCGCAGATCCATTACTGGCATGGGAGTATCGCAGACCTTGCATCGCTCCACCGAGAGAGGATTCAGGAACGTGCATGCCCCGCACATCCATTCGTCGCTCGTTGTTGCAGCAGGTGGTGCAGCCGCCGCCCCACCCCGTGGATCAAAGTCGGCAAAGAACGAGAGATCGTCACTCATCTATCTCTTCAGAAGAGGCAGCCCAAGGAGGGGAAGAGGGAGGGGAAGTCGATCGCGCTTCTCTTCTGGACAGGGCTCGCAAAATAATTATTTTGTGTTTTAATTTGATTTTCATTTTCATTTTCATTTTATTATCGTATTTCTAGCCGGCCGATCAAGGCAAGGTCACTTGGAGGGGCCTGTGGGCGCATCATCGCCTTCTGGGCTGGCACTGTCCTCGAGCATGGATTTGAGGAGATAGAGGTCGGCCTTCCACAGGGACAGCCAATCTTCGTGGGAGATGGGAGGGACCGAGGAGGAGGTAGAGGAGGAGAGGGGAAGATGGAATACGGTGATAGTGAACTCGCTGCCCCGCCCGTTGGGCACGACGCGCGAGGGCAGGACGACGTGTCGCCCTTCGGCGCCCCACGAGAGGTAGCGATCAATGACGCCCAAGTCCTCGTTGCTGGACACTGTCATCTTGGCAGGGCCGTAGGGTGTCTCCACGCGATAGTGGAAGCGGACGCGATCCGCCTCGTCGTGGTTCTTGTTGAGGTCGAGACAGAAGGCATTACTGTTCCACTTGCAGAGGTTCTCGGTGCGGTGGGCAAAGGCGAACACGCGCTCTGGTGGCGCATCTATGCCCACCGACAGGCTGTCGGCCTTGAGCATCTCTGCCGCTTGGGGGGTGTTGCTGCTGGACATCGTTGTTGCTGTGCCTTCACACAGTGTGTGAGTCTTATCGTCTTTGTGCCTCCTGCTTCGTGTGCCCCAAGGCCCATCGGCCCGTCTGAAAGACGCTCAGCACCCGCATCTTTTTTGCTTAGATTTCACTCCCAATTGACGGCGTCAAGGCCGTCTAAGACGGTCATCCAGTGCACCAAGTGGCGGCGTTTGTAAAAGTGTGCGCACGCAGAGCTCTGGGCCTGCGAGGTCGCTGCCACCCCATGCACCATGACCACGGTGCCTGCGCCTCTCGGCTCGGGCAAGAAAAGGAAAACAGGGCTTTCTTCGAGAGTTTCCCGAACCGGGAGACAGCGGCCAGCAACGAGAACTCGAGAAAGCGAACTTCGAGGACAGGTTGGGGGGTCGCACGCTGCACGCTGGCCACCATGCAAAAGAGCCACAGCAGACAGGCTTCCTTGAACCCGATGGGCGTAGACGCCTTGGTACGCCGGCAAAAAGCGCGCGAACGTTGATTTAATCTCATCTCTCATCCCCCCCCCCTCTCTCCAAACATAGAAACAACAAGCTGTGGAGAAGGTATGGAAGGAACTGCAGGTCCTGCTCGACGAATTGCCCTCATCGGCGAACAGGGCCAAAGAAGATGAGATTTTCCAGGCCCTCCTCACCTTTCTGTCCGACCCTCAAGCCCCTCAAGATTTAACACTGAAGTGGTTCGTCTCCCACGCCGTCACAGGCCCCGGCGTGCCTCGCTCTCTCACACACCCTCCACACGAACGTTCCTTTGCAGCTTGGTGCAGTTCTCCGAGTGGTTGGAGGAGGGCGGCAAGAGGGACCTGGCCGAGAAGACTTTCAAGTATGCATACACCACCTTGCGTCTGTCTGATCTGGTAGCGGTATGTGCGGGCTGCTGGTGTTGAATGCCAACACTTGCATCGCTGCACAGGGCACTTGGCGCGAGCGATGATCAAACGCGTGCAACGGCACGGCGTGCCGTGCTCAGTCTTCTCAACGTACTGGCCGTGAAGTCGACCTTCATCTCGACCTTTGTGACCGCTCTTGCGCCGAAGCTCGTCAACTCTATCTCACAGGTGCACCTCATGTCTTCCTTGACTCCCTTTCCTCTGTTCTGGTCTCTAACTCTCTCCATTAACCATCAATGGCTGACAGATCACCGCCAAAGAGCGATTCGAGCTGCTGAAGGCGATGGTGGAGAAGGCACCGCTGGCGGTGAAGGCGTACAACAAACACGTTGAATTCATGGGCAACCACTTCAATGCTGGCATCAAGCTGGGCAAGGGGAAGTTTGGCAAGGTTCTCTTCCGTCTCGCTGTCGGCTCACGTGCGTGCATGGGTCCTTACACTATGGGCGCGCCCTGCAGGTATTTTTGGGCTACAACCAAACGAACGCGGCTCCTGTGGCCATCAAGATCATTGATTGGCGAGTTATCATGAAGGACAAACAGCCACAACAGCTCGTGCGAGCCAAGAAGCAGGTTTCTACGCTCGCCACCTTTTGTCATGGAGCCCATCAACTCAATATCTCTTTCATTCTGCAGCTCACAAACGAGATCGCCATCATGAAGCAAGTCACCCACGTCAACGCGGTCCAGCTGTACGAAGTTGTGGTACGAGGGCTCATGCCACGAGTTCTACACCTACGTACTCTTCTCATTCATTTTGTTCACTCACCGTGCCCTTGTTACTGCAGCAAGTGGATCAGCGCATATTCATCATAATGGAATACGTTGCCGGGTACGTGTGATCGTGTTGCGCAGTTGGTTGCTTTCGTTCCATCCACAGAAGGAACTCAATGCTTTCAACTGTTGTGGCAGTGGCGATTTGGGTAATTATCTGCGCAAGAAGGGCCGTATTCCTGAGCCGGAAGCGCGACACTGGCTCCAGAACCTCGCTGCTGGCCTCAAATACTTGCGAGAGAAGAACATTCTCCACCGCGATCTCAAGGTACTCGCGCCTCCCACGCATGAGCCCAAATGAATCCTTCACCAAACACTTGGAGGCCATGCTGTTAACTCTCGATGGTCGCTTGCGCGCAGCCAGAGAATCTTTTGCTGACTGAGCCGTCCGAGAATGGCATCCTCAAGATCAGCGATTTTGGGTGCGTTTACTACGCGATCCAACAGTACTCGACCGCCTGCTCACAAGGATGTGTTATGTTCAGACTGGGGAGATTCTTGGGTCCGGGCGAACTGGCTGAGACGCACGTGGGGACTCCTCTCTATATGGCTCCCGAGGTGTTCAGGCCAATACCGTTCACAGAGAAATGCGTACGCATTTTTCTCACCCGACACACAAGTGCCCAAGCGTTGTGAGGCTACCTCTGACTCGTGACTTCTCCGCCGATGATCAGGATCTCTGGAGCGTGGGCATCATCACCTACGAGATGGTAGTGGGCGAGCTACCGTACAAGGGAAACAACATCTCGCAACTTCTGCACAACATATCGCATCAGTCGCTTGTATTCCCTCCCGACATCGGGCTCAGCGAGGAGATTAAGTGCGTATCCCTCCCCTTTCTTCTTGTGCTACAACGCATCAATCTGACGCTTTTCTTTTTCCGTGGCTGTACGCGGTTCAGGCATCTGCTGTCTGGCCTCCTGCAGAAGGATGCAGACCTGCGGCTCGGGTGGAACGAGTTCTTCGCGCACCGGTGTTTACAGCCCGATGTATCGCCGCGCGCGTCCACCAGGTCATCGGCGTCTACTGCGAGCGCAGGAGCGCAGAAACAGATTGCGCAGCTGGAAGCAGAACTGCAAGCGAAAGAGCAAGAGATTCTGAAGCTCAAGGAGACCATGGCCCAGTGGGACGAAGAGAAGGCCAATCAATTCAACAAAATCAAGGAGATGTTCGAACGAGAGAACAACGAACTGCGTTCGGCGCTGGAGACACAGAGAAAGGAGGGGAAGGAGCGCGAGGAGCTCCTCGTCACTCAGATGAACGAAATGAAGAAGCAACACATCGCCGAGATGGCCGCATACAAGGACATGCTGTCTACCAAGGTATTGCCCGCACCAAGGCCGAAGAGAGCGACATGGGCGAGACTCACACAATTTGAGACAATCTGCAGGAACAAAAGAACGTCGAGCTAGAGATGCAGAACCACGCGTTCAAGAGCTCGGTCGAGCAGCACCTGTCGGTAATTCAACAGCAGGAGATGATTATCAATGCACAGGACGAGGAGCGCGTCAAGCGGAAGAAGGAAAAGGAGCGACGTAGTCGAGAGTTCCCAGTCAAGGAGAAGTCTCTAAACCCTCTTGAGCTCGTAGCCGGCCCCAGCCCAGTGTACGTACGCCACATTCACAGCGTGTCTTTGCAGTGTCGCAGCTGCTCACCGCAGCCGCACCACTAGTCGGGAAAGCCTGCGTCCGGGCGAGGCCACCCTCAAGATGCGCACCAACGTAGAGTGTCGATACCGAACGAACAGCAAGTACGTCCCCTTTAACATGCGCATTAACGGGAGCGACACGCACCGCTGCCCATTCTGATCGTGCTTGTGTGGCTACGTGATGTTATTTCAAGATACAAGTGTGTTGTGTGGATGGTAGAGTTTTTGGGCCAAGAGGGCAACCGCTTGCGCCTGCACTTTGACTCCAAGTACGTACTCTTTTCGACTCAAGACCCTGACTCCCTTTGGTCTCATTGCACCACGTTCATGTCTGTCGTCGCGTCCGTCCGTCCGTCCGTCCGTCTACCCACAGGGGCGATGGCACTCTCGGAGCTGTGCAGAACGCAAACAAGGTACACACCCAGCCCAAGATCTCCCTTTCACACGCACGGTTGCGCTTACCTGAGCACCGGGACTTGCTTCGCGCCCCAGTCTCGCATCATCGCTGTGAATACGCTGGGACGACCAGAGGACACGTCATCACCCTACTCGCCTGTCCTCTTCTCGTCGCACCTCGACATCAACGATAAGAATCGCGTGCTGGGTACGCTGCGTTGTCTGCGCTTGCTCTCCGGTGCAGTATGCGCGGGGTGTGGACGCCACCACCCCCCTCTAAAGGCTCACAAAGCGAACTGGCTTGCGATCGCAACCGGTAACCAGGTTCGTTGGACTTCATCGCCGCGTCAGGTTTCCTACAGAACACGTCCTACTTCTTTGTTTATGGGCATACCGGTACGGCCGGTCGACGCCACAACGGCCCCTTGCCTGTCTCCTCTTGTCTCGCAGACTGCAGCGGCGGACAACCAAGAATCTCACCTCTCTCCTTTTGCTCTAGGCTATTCCCACGCACTCCTGTTCGAGCTGTAGCCGGCCAAGGTATACGCAGGCCACAACCGAGCTGCTCACATAGAGAACACGTCTCCATTCGTGTGGTACATGACTTGTTGGGGGGTGGTTCTACGCGTGGCGAGCGCACCTACAACACGCTTCTTTTTCGTTCTAAATTTTTTTCCCTCCTCGCTCTTTATTGTCATTCCCTATCGCACACGACGGGCCAATTCACGTGCAACTGCTCGGCCTCGCCGCGAGTCAACCAGCAGCGCTTTTTTTGTCGCGCGCACCTCGCAACGTGTTGCTCGCCCTTCGCCATTGGTCTCTCGGTTGTGCGTGACAGCGTGCGGCGCTCCGGTTGGTTGCTTTCTCGGGTCTCGATCGCCCGAGCCAGAAAGAACGAAAACAGAACCGGACTTGCTGTTTGTTCACGCGCGCCTTGCACAACGAGTACCCTTGTCTCTCCTGCCCAGAATACCATCAAGCCAGGCCATGGCCTTGTCAGTTTCCGAAGCAGCGACCTTGCTCACTCTTCTCTTGGCTTTGGCCTGCATCCGCGGTATGATGTCTCCTCCAACACTCCCATTCTGTGTTCTTCTCAGCGATTGACCCCCCCCCCATTGCGGCGTCACTTCTCTCCTGCTAGGCACTGGCGGGCAGCTGGTGCGCGGAGCAGGAGCGGAGGTGGGTGTGGGTGCGTACATAGAGTGGGACAGCCAGTACAAGTATGTGGCCAACCAGCTCGGGTTCACCTACACGAGCGTGTACAACCTGACCGAGGGTCTCGCCGGGTACCTACGCGGAGACTACGACTTCCTCGGCGTGGACGCCCCGGTGAGCTCCCTCTCGGACGAGTACCTCCAGGTGCCCAACGTCGCGTCGGCCATGGCCGTCGTCTACAAGATCAGCTCACTCCCCGCCAACTCCACCCTGCGGCTCAGCCGCGAGGTCCTCGCCCGCATCTGGTACCTAACTCCCCTACCTTCGCGTGTATTCTACTCCCGTTTTGGGGACCCCATTTGGTCTGACGCGCTTTGTGCCCTTGTGTACAGGCTGGGTCAGGTGACGTCGTGGAATGACTCGGCGATCACCGCGCTCAACCCGTCGCTGGTGGGCCACCTGCCCGAGGCGCCAATCAAGCTCGCTTGGGTGCCGCCTGAGCAGCGCGCTGTCACGCAGGTCTTCGTGCGGGGTCTGGCGTCGTTTATGGAGGACGTCGACAACGTCACGGCGCAGGCGCTCAAGGCCAACGCTACACTGGCCTACCTGCCGCCCGTGCTGGCCGGCAACGCGTCGAGCTTCCCGGCGTTCATCAGCGTCGACGGACCCTCGATCTTCGGCTACACCCTCACCACCGACAACGTGCTGACCTACGTCAACAACGACTCCTACTTCATCACCTCCTTCCTCGACTATGGCTGCAACGTCGCTCTCCTCCGCAACAAAGCCAGTACGTTTTGCTCCTCTCTCTCCTTTTTTTCCCTGGCCCTTCCGGAACATCGGCTGTTGGTCAGTTTTATTTTGGCCTCTCATTAATTTGACCCCGAGATCTCCGTCGCGAATTCTTTGCCTGACCGCTGTGCGCACAGACAAGTTTGTGGCTCCGGAGGTCGAGGGTGTGCGAGCGGCGATGAACGACTTTAACCCCACCGATCGCGGCTCCAACTCACTGCCCCTGTGGATTGTGGACGGGCCAGGCGAACAGAGCTACCCGCTGAGCCACCTCACGCACACCATTCAACGCAAGGAATACGTTATCGACGATTGCCTCGGATCGAGCACCTTCCTCGACTTCGTGACGTGGGGCATCACCAACGAGCAGATCGGGTCGTCCATCGAGAAGTTCGGCTACACATCGCTCACGACCCCCTTCCGCATCCGCGTGGTGAACCAGCTGTCGACCATCACCTGCACGCAAAACGGCGTCACCAAGAGGTCTCTGGAGACGACCTCACTCACCGGCACCGGCCCGCTGGCTCCGCACATGTCCTCCTGGTCGTTCTACTTCTCCAAGAGCGTCACATCCCTAACCAGCCAATACTTTCCTGATGGTTCGTCCCGCTCGCTCAACGGACTTAAAAAACACGGTCTGCTCCTATGCCCCACTAACACGTTGGACTGACTGTGCTGACAGGCAATGGCAAGGAGCAGATGCTGTCGGGCAACATCGATTACGGTGGTGCCACGGATTACGTGACCGAAGCCGATTACGATAGCTTCCCCGATCTACAGTACATGTACGTACAGGACACGTTGTCCGCGCAATGAGGCATTAAGCATGCACTGACCTTTTCCTCCTCGCCTTGGTCTCAGTCCCCTGGGTGCCTTTTCGATCAACATCGGTTACTCGCTGCCCAACATTCCCAATCTGGTGTTGGACATGGACATCCTATCGGGCATATGGTACTATTTGTGGTCGTAGCCGCTTCTTAGCGCACAGCTCGCTCACGCTCTTGCGCTGCTCAGGGGAGGATGGATCACCAAGTGGAACGATGTCGCCATTCAACAGTACATTCCGCTGTCCATTTGGGTCGGTTTTGTGCTTGTGTTGACGCGACACTCTCGCGTTTTCCTGCGCCCACAGGCGAAACCTGGGCGTGAATCTGCCCGACAAGAACATCACGGTGGTGCTGAGCAGCCCCGACGTCCACTACTACACCTTCTCCCTCGCGCTTTCGCAGGCCAATTCGTCCTTTGCGCGCCGCGCGTCTACCACGTACCCGGTGGCCGACTCAGGTCGAACGGTCACCGCCTCTCCTGCCCGTACAGCCTTCCCTCCATGACTCGTACCTAATCTCCAAACGAGAGGCAGCCACTGACTCGACCGCCATTCAGAGCTGTCCGCCACCGTGAACGAGTCGCCGTATCGGATCACGTACTTACCGAGCTACCTGTCGGGCTCCTACAAGAGCACGTATCAGAAGGTCAGCGAGGCCTCGCTTGCTTCGCCTTCGGGAGCTGTTATTGGACCCACCACTGCGGTATGTAACATTTGTTCGGTTGTTCCTCCCAACGCGCGTTGAGCTCGGCTCACGAACCGCCTATCGATAGGCGATCCGGTCGGCGATGGCAGAGGCTCCTGCGTTTGATAAGCATTTCAACGCGGACCTCGTCAACACCAAGAGCAACTCGAGCTGGCCTATCTCGTCCTATTTCTACATGCTCATCGCCAAGACCAGTATGACCGACGCAAAGCGTGCGGAGTACCTCGTCGACTGGATCTGGTGGATCGTGTCCACGATCGACGGTGATCATCTTGCCGATCTCAATCGCAGTACGTGTTGCGCCGCCCTTGATCAGAGCTGTTATCTCACAGTGGAGACGCGTTACTCATCGTTCCACACCGCCGCCCTCCTCAGTGGTACAGCCGAATGAAGAAACCAAACGCCGGATCCTGTCCACTCTCGTGGATGTAAAGGCCAACGGCGACTACGTCAACTCGCTGCGGGGCTGCGTGCAGAATGGGTACATCTGCTCCAACGAAGGCAACTGCTCCCAGGGAGTATGCACCTGTCCGTCCACGCGAAAAGGCACGTTCTGCGAGGAGGAGGTCAACGACGACAGTCTCAGCACCGGCGCTGTCGTGGGAATTGTGCTGGGGATCGTGCTGCCGCTCGTCTGCTGCGTGATCCTCGGCCTCATCGCTCTAGTCATCCTCGTGGCCTATTGTGGCCGACGCCACAAGGTAATCACTTTGAGCTTTCAGCACTTATCCCGGTTAAGCTTCCGGAACTCATACATGCACTCACGCAGAACGAGGAGTGGTTGGTGGACACCGCCGAGATCGAGTTTGGTGAGGTGCTGGGTACGGGCGGATACGGCGAAGTGCGCAAGGCTATATGGCGTGGTACCGAGGTGGCGGTCAAGACCCTGCTCGCCGTCAATGCCACCAACGAGACGAGAAACGCCTTTATCGACGAGGTGCGAGTGATGACGACCCTGCGCCATCCTCATGTCGTGCTGTTCATGGCTGCCTCAACGAAGCCTCCCAAACTGTGCATCGGTACCAGCGTCTCATCCACACTATAGGGTCCGTTCTTATCTCTAACTCTTTGTGTGTTTGGTACCGTTTGTGTTTTTAGTGATGGAACTCATGTCGTTGGGATCACTGTACGTACCTACATGATTTCATCATGGTCTGCCTGTCCAATGTCACAACAATCTTGCGTGCTCACCATACATGGAACGCTTAGGTACGACGTGTTGCACAATGAATTGATACCCGACATCCCGTTCGCCTTGCGAATGAAGATTTTGCGCCAGGCAGCTAAGGGCATGTACTTCCTTCACTCCTCCGGTACGTGCCTTCTTCTATCAGCTTCTGCGACACTCTATTTGGTGAACGCTAACGCGAATGAGGAACAGGCATCGCCCATCGGGACCTCAAGTCGCTTAACCTCCTTCTCGACGCCAAGTGGAACGTCAAGGTGTCGGACTTTGGACTCACGCGATTCAAGGAACAGGTTAAGCGCAGCCAGCAAGATCAGCTCCTGCAGGGCGGTAGCATCCACTGGACCGCGCCAGAGGTACAGCACGCCGCGATCATAATCAACGCACGGCCAATCGTGCTGATCGTGCTTGAACCTAGGTTCTCAATGAATCCTCCGGCATCGATTACGAAACGGCCGATGTCTACAGCTTCGGCATCATCATGTGGGAGGTCATCACGCGCCTCGAGCCGTTCGGTTCCATGAGGTACACGTCGCCTTCAATGTCTCTACCGGGTTAACATGAACTGCTCGCTCACCCAGTCCTGCAGCCCTGCAGCAGTGGCCGTGGCGGTATTGCGGGACAACCTGCGGCCTGCGGTGCCGGCTGACGCCCCTGAGGACTACGTTTCATTGATGCGCAACGCATGGGACAGTGATCCCTCGGTGCGGCCAAAGTTCCTGGAGATAATGACGCGAATGGACGCCATGGCCGAGCGCAACTCAAGCACCACCGGGCAGGGCTCGTGGACAACGAGCAGCGGAACCGGAGGGCACGCATCGGTCCTCGGCTCCCACGTGAGCACCAACTCAGACTCGAGCCGATCGTCGGACAAGGGCCATCGGGCAGGCCAGGGCGCTCGGGCGCCGGTCGGTGAGGTGACTATCGTGTTCTCCGACATCGTGAGGGCCATGGCTCTGTGGGAGCACAATCCCGAGGCCATGAAGGATGCCACTCTCGCCCACAACTCGCTTCTTCGTTCATCCCTCCTTCAGTTCGGCGGCTACGAAGTGTCCTTCTTCAAGTTCACTCTTCTCTCCCCCTCCCTTTTGATCGTTCGATGGCGCATTTGGCTAACGTTGTTTGGTGCATTCGACAACAGGGATGGCAACAACGGTGAAGGTTCCATGTGTTCGGCATTCCAGACAGCCGACAACGCGCTGGAGTGGTGCATGCACGTGCAGAGCGAGCTCCTCCGCGTCGACTGGCCCGCCGAACTCCTCGCGCATCCGGCTGCGGCCGAGGAATGGGGCGATATAGACGACCGCATTATCTACAAGGTGCATAAACACCCCGCTCTTGTGCCTCTTCGCAATGAACGGCGCACTGATGTCGACGGGTGTTGCAGGGACCGCGCGTGAGGATGGGCGTGCACGTGGGTGAGCCCCGCCGAGTCGCCGATCCCATGACAAGGCGCATCGAGTTCACCGGGCCCGTGGTGAACACCGCCGCACGCATAACGACTCTGTCGCACGGCGGACAGGTGCTGATCTCCGAGGCGGCATGGGATAAGATAAGGGAGAGCGCCATGTCCAAGGAGCGCAATCGGCTAGCGTGCGTGGGCAAGTTCGAGATGCCCGACAGCCCCGAAGGCACACGACTGTATGAACTGCGCGCGAGGGGCCTCGAGGCGCGCTTCTTCGGGGGGCTAGGTGCGACCAAGCTCAACTCGGCCACGAACGACTTGAGCAAGGACGATCTCAACGAGGACTCAGGCCTGCTGGACAGTAGCGAGATTGACCACCTCACTCAAGTCGGTGATCCCATGGAGAAGGAGGATGCGTTCCTCGCCTCCGCTAATCTGTGCCGGTATGTCAGCGTCTCTGCACAACTCACATGCACGCGGGCGCATTGCTGATCACGCTACATGTACACAGGTGGATCATCGACTACAACGAAATTCAGGTAGGCAAGCAGGTGGGCATGGGCAGCTACGGCCTCGTGCACCACGGCCGGTGGAAGGGCATCGAAGTGGCAGTCAAGCGCTTCATCAAGCAGAAGCTCACTGAGCGCCGCCTGCTCGAGTTCCGCGCCGAGATGGCGTTCCTCTCGGAACTGAACCACCCCAACGTCGTGGTCTTCATTGGTACGCGCACCACCGCGCACTCCAACTTCGATGAAGTAAGTCTGACGGCGCGTTGTGTCTTCAGGCGCTTGCGTGAAGAAGCCCAACCTGTGCATCGTTACTGAGTTCGTGCAACAAGGCAGCCTGCGAGATATGTTGGCCAATCGCGCCATCAAGCTGCCGTGGCAGCAGCGTCTGTCCATGCTACGCTCCGCCGCTCAGGGAATTCACTATCTTCACAGCCTCAGGCCGACCGCGGTCATCCACAGGGACCTCAAGTCATCGAATCTGCTCGTCGATGAGAACATGAACATCAAGGTGGCGGACTTTGGATTCGCGCGGCTCAAGGAGGAGAACGCCACCATGACCCGCTGCGGCACGCCCTCGTGGACCGCACCGGAGATCATCCGTGGCGAGAAGTACGATGAAGGCGCCGACGTCTACTCGTTCGGCATCATCATGTGGGAAGTTCTCACCCGACGCACTCCTTTCGCTGGCCTGTACGTCTCCCATCAAGTCAACCCTCCTTGCGTGCGAACCAGGCTGACGGTCCGCGCTATCGACAATCAATGTCCTGTGCAGCAACTTCATGGGCGTCTCGCTCGACGTACTCGAGGGCAAGCGTCCGCAGGTGCCGTCGGACTGCCCAGACGCATTCAGGAAAATGATGAGCCGATGTTGGCACGCCAAGCCGGACAAGCGTCCCGACATGGCCGCCGTGGTGTCCTTCCTCTCGCAGCAGGCCGGCGGCGATGGCCTCCTCATCTCCGACTTAGCCTGAACTCGCCACGCAAACCAAAAAAAAGAGAGAAATAAAATGAAATAATCAATAGATTACGCAAAAGCTATTTTGTGAACTCATGGCCGGCACGCAGGTGCGTTGGTTCCTTCGTGCTCTTCGTCCTGCCCTGACGATCGTCAGATTGTGACTGACGTGCTGCTGCAGGTGGATGCGTTGGTGGTGGGACCAGAGGCGGAACGGCTGATGGAGGTGCTTTCCTCCCCCTTGCCGCACTCCACCACTGTCGGCCACGCCAAGGCACGGGGGGTGCTCGCCTCCTCGGTCCGGTTTGCGGTATGTATGACTTGCGTATGCACCCCCACGCGTACTAGAGGTCGTTGAAGTTGTCAACACGCCTCAGGGTGTGGGGCGAAGGGTCAGCAGGCCGCTGGTACTGCCGGAAGGGACCTTGCTCAGACTGCACTTTCACACAGTAGAAGGTGCTGCCGCTACACGCTCTCCTCACCGCTACCACCACCAGCAGCAGCAAGCCAAGCGGGCGAGGAGCTGTTACTCCTGCTGCTCGCTCGTAGGTGCTCTCACACACCTGTTGATACGCTGCGCACCACCAGAGGACCTCTCGTCAGATCCCCACCAGCTCAGTCCCCTGCGATCGACGGCGCCCTTTTGCTGTGTGATCGTGACCTATTCCTGCGGCAGTGAGGAGAGCCTCAACCAAGCGGAACAGCTCGTGCGGCGGTACCGACTGCTTCCTCTGCTCCTGTGTGGTGATGATCGTAACACGAAAATCGTCGATCACAGCCTGGTAAGCCGGAAGATGCGCCCTATGCAGGCGAAGCCGCAACCAAAGGGGCACATTCACACGGACACCGAATGCGCATGCGGAGCGCAGCACCAGGAGAGATGCGACAGCGCCGAGACAGCTTTGGCCGAAGCCCTAGCGGAGCCCGCGGTCGGGTGGAAGGTAGGGCCGGGCTTGTTGGTCGGGATGGAACCCACACCGTCTCTGCCTCCCTTGCCGCCCCTCATTCCCTTCTCGCCTGGCGATGTGCCTCCACTCACCGATGCGGGAGAGGCACCACCAAACAACCCCACCACCGCCAAGGAGGTAAGCGCTCGGGAGATGAAGAGAACAGTCGAGATCATGGAGCCATTCCGCTCGGCTCCCAGGTTGGGCTTCTCTCCCTTCTCGCTCTTGGACTGCTCGCTCCCACCACTCACACCGTATGTGGCGGAGGCGACAGGAGGGTGAGCGCGCAGGACCCGTGGTCGGCATTGAGCGTTTACGAGTGGGCGGTGGAGATGCACGGCCAGCTCCACCCCGACTCCCCGCCCGTCCCCGTTGCCTCCGTAGCGCACCTGCTTGGGCGTCTGAGGAGACCAGACAGCTGACACCACCAGCACAGCGACCGCTTCACATCACTTACCCCCAAGAGATAGAGGGAGGAGGGGCCTGAAGAGAAAGGCAAGGCGTTTATTCGTCGTCTCCGCTGGCTCATGGAGGGTGGAGAAGATTAAATACAAACAGCAGGCCTGAAGCAAGAAGAGAGTAGGAAGAGAGAGAAGAGAGAAGGCTGGAGAGGCAGAAAGAGAAGGGTCCTGCTTCTATGGCTACGAGTCAGAGGTGGAGATCTTGGGAAGTTTGGGGGATTGGATGGAGAACTTAAGCCGTTTCGAGTCTCGTTCCTTGTCCGCCTCCTTCGTCACTCCGTCCGCATCCCCGCTGCTCTCGGTTTCCTTCTTCTCCGCCTCTTCCTCGGCGCTGTCCCTCTCACCTTCCGCCTCCTCGCCGTCCGCTGGCGTTGCCGCTTCGCTGGCGCCGGCGGCAGATGACTCGTGGCTGTCCTCCGCTTTCGCTTTGTCGCTGCTGGCCTCTGCGTTCTCTCTCTTTCTCTTTTTTATGGGATCGTGCGCTTCGGAAGCGTCTCCGTTCTCGTCCTTCGTTGGCGGCTCCTTCCTTTGGCGCCCCTTCTTCTCTCCCTCGGCTTCCTCTTCCTCTTCCTCGTCCTCGGGGTTTTCCTTCCCCTTCTCCTCGTCGTCGTCGTATGACACCAGTCCCTTCGGCTCCTCTTCGTCATCGTCGTCACCGAAGAAATAGCTGTCATCCACGTCGTCGCCAGCAGCCCTCTGTGGCGACCTGTTGTTGTGGGAGGGGGACGGGGGGTGAAGAACTGTTTGAGTCCCTCATTTCGCGAACCTCAGTGCGCTGGGGGAATCGAAGGTACGTACTTAGTGGGTGCTGAGAAAACCTTGTTGACGTTTTCGTCGTAGTCCTTGTTCTGTTCGTACTTGAGTTGGAGCAGCTTGAACGTTTCCACGTAGTCGACCTCCTTGAAGATGTCCGAGTAGTTTTCCACTACGTGCTTGAGCAGCGTCTTGATGTTCTCCTAAGAGCGCGCACAAGCGCAGATGCGACACAGTGTGAGATGCAGCCATACTGCTGGGGGACAACGGTGCTTAACGGGCCACGGGGTGAGTAATCGTAGGCCTACCTTTCGGATGTAATCGAAGAGTTCGATCACGGCCGAATTGATGAGATTGTACTTCTTCCCGTTGGCGACGAAGAGTTGCACGATCGGATCAAACAGATTGAACTTCATGATGTGCCGATTGTAGAAATCGTCTTTAGCCGCCACCATCGCTCTGAAGAACCTCAGCGCCGCTGCATGTTTGTATAGTAAAAGTATAGTGAGCGGCCGAACACCAGCCTGGAGTATGGGTTGCGAGCGTACCGAGAGCGACGTGCTTAGGCTGAGTGCTGGAGAGGAGTTTGGCGACCTTGGCGGCGATGTTGTTGCCCAGAGTGAAGTACTTGATGTGGTAGCCGTGGTGTTGGCAGCAATACGCCAGCAACTCGCAAAGCTCCTGCCTGCGTGCGGGCTTCAGCTCGGCCTCAGCCTGGGTGATCTCCTTGTCCTTGACATCGACGTCCATGACCGGCGCCATCAGCCCCTTCATAAACGTCTGGTAGAAGAGCGTCAAGAACTTCTCCTTGTCGGGCGTCTGCACCGGAAATGAAGAATGAGGGTCAGAAGGCACGAGCGTGAGGGTCGTTGAGTGAGACGAAACAGGTGCGCACCTCCTCCATGGTCTCGGTGTCGACCAAGATTCGGATGACCTCAACGAACTGAGACAGGAGGCCGACGTCGGTCTCGAGGAGTACCCGGTCGATCAGCTTGTGGAACAGCGGATACTCGGGCCTCTGTGCCAAAAGAAACTCCCTAAAGTGCACGGGGTCGTGCGAGAGCACATTGTTCACCAAGTCGGCACTGCGGTGGAGCGAGGGAGGAGCGAGATAGAGAGAGGCGTCAATACATGTTCCATGCTGGAAAAGCACGTGCGAATCGCTGGATTGAGGAAAGAAGAAAGAGTGGTACCAGCTGAGTCGAATCTTGATGTTAGGCTCGGAGAGCGCAGTCTCGAAGATTTCAAACATGCCGTGCTTGGCTAGCGCCCTGCGAATAGGAACGCGAAAACGAACACTGGAGTGAGCCATGGAGCTGATAAAAGAAGAGCGGGGGGGGGGTCATCGGGGGCGAGATATGAAGCGTGTACTGGTAAAAGTCGCGCTGTTGAGGGATCTGCAAGTTCTTGGCCAGCGAACAAAACTCTTGAAGAAAACCCAGCAGGTCCACCAGCTCTTCCTTGGTTGCCGTCTTGAACTTTGAAAATCTGTCAAGGACTCTGGCCAGTCAGCAGAGACGACAACAACAACAACGCAGGAGGAGAAAGGAATAACAAGAGGAACGAGAGAGAAAGAGGGGAGGGACGTACAACTCGGTGAGGAAGGTGGTGTCTTTGTACAGGTGATCCACGATCTCCACGTTGTTGAAATAAATTATCGAATTGATGGTTGCAAAGGTCAAGTCGTCGAGGAGTCTGGGCAGAATGACGTCCTTCAGGTACTGGATCCTGAAGGTCTGATGGATCTTCTTGAGGATGTCAGCGTTCCGGATGGGCACGACCTCCTTGAAAACGACGCTGTTCTGGAGGTACTTGCGATGTTCCAGCTTGGGCGACACCTCGGGATCATCTGGTATGTAATACACAAATCAACGTAAGCTGAGTGCGGCCAAAACAACACGGAAGACGACAGCAGACGCACACTCCAACGCTCCAACTGAGGTCATGTAGTTCTGGTCGTTGAACATCGTTTCCATCAGGCCGGGATCATTGAGGAGCACTGGTAACAGGCAGATGAAGAACAAGGAAAAGAGTGTTAGGGTGGATCATGATGGAAGCGTGAATGCTGCTGCTTACCAAGGTTCTTGAAAATGTTGAACATGAGGTGGAGCTGCGCCTGATTGCCTGATTCCTCCACCACTTGGAACAGCTCGATGAGCTTGGTCAAATAGCCCTGCGACAAGCAAAGCAAAACAGAGACGAGATATAGTTTGTTAGGAAGTGAAACGCGGGCTAAGAGATCCCGTCTTCATGAACAACAAGACGGGATTCGAGTGAGAAGAACGAACCTGTGCGGCGACCGAGTTGGCCAGCCTCTCTTTCATGTGCGGATTGTGTTCGCCATCAAACACGCCGTTCATCTTCTGCAGGTTGCTGAGGTTGGCAGGCGGCAGCTTGACCCCGCTGAAGTAATTCTCTACTGGGCACAGCGGAGGTGGACACACACAGCGTGGATCAGCCATAGGGCACTGACGATGGGATCGACGTACACGCCCCTCCCAGCACGATTGCGTTACCTTCCTCTGTGACTACCTCCTCCGAAGACTCAGAAGGGTTTCTGCCTTGCACAGCACAGATTTGCTCCCTGGGGAGGAGAGAGGAAACAGTGAGTTAATCCAAAATCCCAAAATTAGAACGAACAGCTCGCAAAATCTGCCAACTAGATCTGACAGTCACGAGGGGCGAGGGGCGAGCAGCACGTACCACACCTCCTTGCAGCCCTGCTCCTCCTGGAAGCTGAGAGCAAGGTCAAGCCCTGACTCTGGCTCTTGCCACACGATGAGAGTGTCTAGGGGCGAGGTAGGGTGAGATTAAGTCCAAAATTTGGCCTCAGGATGATGATGAAAAGAGAGAGAAGGCACACGTGATTGTGGTTTGTTCATTCAGGGTGTGTGTGGTACCTTGTTGGAGCTGGTAGATGTCCTCGGTCTGAATTTTTGATTCGAGAATGGTCTCGCCTCCCTTCTCCTCCGATTTAACGGTAAGCGCGAGTGCATCAAACGTCTGGAATCGATCAAACACACAAATGAAGAAGAGAATACAGGCGCAGCACAGAGGATGAGTGCATCGGAGGGGGTCGTTTGGAGTGACGGCAAAATTCGGGATGTGAGATTGGATGTCCAACAAAAAAAAAAAAAAAAAAGTGTAAGAAGAACGAGTAGAAATCGCTAACGTAATTGAGCAGGCGTGGGTGGCCAGGATGACCGCCGCTTGCGTGCATGCGTGCGTGTGCGCGTGGGGCGGCGGGCCTCCTACCTCGTGATGAACGCAGGCGACGTGACCCGTGCCAACGTCGTCCCATTGTCCCTCATCGTTCAACTTATAAACCTTCACCCGTCGCCGAGTGTTCTTGTCACCTGCAGATGATTTGTCGGGATTCATGCTGCTGTTCCTCTGCCGCCTCGCAATTCGTAAGAATTGAAGTCGAATCTAATGACTGTGTGATGTAGGGTGAATTAAAGCATCCAACCGCTCCTCTCTCCCTTCGCGATTCGCGTCGTCCCCCCGGCAGGCGGCCCTCTCGCGCTGGAATAAATAAATTGCACGCCGCTTCGAAGCGGGAATGAGCTCACCCGGCTGCTGCTGCCAACAGGTGGGCGGTAATCGAGCGGAGGCCGAGGAGAGATGAAGGGCGAGGAAGATGATCCCTTCTCGATGAAAGAAAAAGGGCAGCGGAGGCGACGAAGCTGGGTTGGCGCGAAAGTGCAACAGACGGCTGTGCGTGCCTCGCCTGCCGCCCACAGTGCCACTGGGAAACTGGCGGGCCAAGCAGGCAGATTCGGCCTTGGTCCCCAAAACCAAAAAAAAAAATATAATTCAAACATTTTCTTCCATTTCCAAGCAAAGCCGAACAAATCAAAAGAGATGATGATGATGGCGCGCGAGAGTGGTGCTTTTTGCAATGGCGAAGGAATGTCTCAGCTCATCCATTTTTCCTTCTCTCTACAGTGGCAATCCCCCCCCCCCCTACACGCACTCTTTCCTCCCGCTTTCCTCGAGGAGTTGTCCTCAGGCCCTCTCCTTTCCCTTTTCCTTGGCCTCGTCCGTCGTCGTCGGGCCCTTCACGATCCTTGTGCCGTTCTTATCGACGACCTTGATGATAAAGTCGGGCGAGTTGATGACAAAGCGGGCGCGCAGCTCGGTGATGCACTTGCCGATGATGTCGATGCCCTCTTCGAGCGTCAGGTCCTTCTTGTAGTACTTGTCGAGGATGCTGAGGCAGAAGTAGGCGCAGTAGCCGTGGGCAGCGTACTCGAGCTTGTCCATGCTGGCGAGATAATCGAGGAAGTAGAGCGAAGGCCCATCAGCGTCCACGCCGCCGAGGAGCAGGTTGACTTGGTAGGGGGAGCTGCGCAGGGCGGTGGCGAGCTCGCCTCGCACGAAGTTGGCGGTGGCGTGCATGCCCAGCGTGAGGTTGTTCCTGAACTTGTAGAGCTTGAGATTGCGCTGCACGTACTCGGTGAAGTGCACTCGATCGCCCACGGGCCCAACCGCGCCCAGCAGCTTGTGGCTCTCCAGCTCCATAATCTTGTCGTCGTCCAGCTTCATCTTCAGCACCGACCGCGTCGTGGCCGTATCGGCCGCGAGGAGGACGAAATCCGCGCCCACCAATCCAATCAGAGAATCCGACATGGTTCTGTTTCTTCTTCTTCTTCGCTCTACTCGCTTGGCGATTTCTGTCTTGTGCGGCGCGCCACTTCAATCTATGCTGGGACTCACAGCGAAGGGTGAGCTGTGAATTTCTTTTTATTTACGGTACCCGAAGAAGGAAAAACACATTTCCAAGCCCTTTATTGTCGACGTAAAACAACAAAAAAGATTTCTTGTGTTCTTGTTGGGCGAGGAGGAGCAATTCCCAAGACACAAGATCATGATGGCAAGCACCAGCACGACGCTGAGAGATTTGGCACAATGGACGTCGCCGAGCGTGTCCTTTATGCTGCACCCGCTCGTGGTGGCGGGCCACCGGCGAAGCGTGACGCCCTACAACGGCGTCAGCCTTGTGACGGGGGCGGTTACGGGCGCGGTTGGGTGGGCGGACGAGGCGCGTTTGGTCCGGCGACAGACCGGTACCTTTGGCCATCCGGCCTACTGGGCGTGGGTGGGTGCCCTAGAGGGAGCTATAGACGTCCTGCTCACCGCCTCCAGCCTCTACTTGGAGGAGACGCTCTGTCCGCCGTCGCCCCCGGCCGCGAGTACCGCCGCCGAAGCTAAGGCCAAGGCGTCGCCCTACACCCACAGTTGGCAGCTGGCCCTTCTGGCCGCTTCTGAGCGTCTCGCTTGGACCTTCATCACTCGTCCCCTCCGCACCGCAAGCAACCGCCTGCATGCTCAGCTCGTACGCCCCTTCTTCTAGCTCTCTTCTCTTCCTCTGCCTTTGTGTGTGTGTGTGTGTATATGTGTGTGTGTGTGTGGTTTCCTTCCTTCTCTCGCTCTCTCGCTATGTGAAGTTTTGCTGCTTTAGCCGACCGTGGTGACACACATGCGATCAGCCCGGGCCAGAGGACAAGTATCTGCTTGAGGGCCTGTTGCCGGTGCTGCGCAACATGTGGGCCGAAGACGGGCTGTCTGTGTTCACGCGTTCGTTTGGACCAGCGGCTGCGCATGAAGTCCTCTTAAGCGTGGTGTTCTCCCTCTATGATGCTTCAGCGCCTGTCCGGTCGCTCGCACAACGTTACCAGTTCAGGTACGTTTTGTTGGCCCAGCCCTTTCTCGACGTCTGCATTGTTCGCTCGCTGGGCGCAATCCCTAACTTCACTGCACGTCACACGAGCAGCAACAAGTTTGTGAATGGGTCGCTCCAATCTCTGTCTCTGGCTGCCGATGAGTGCCTGAGGGCACTTCTGATCGCTGTGGTCACGCGCCCTCTGCAGACCGTTGTGCGCCGCTTGGACATTCAAGGCAGCGGCCTCGAGGTACTCCCCACCGCGCTGGCCGCTCTCGTGCTTCATGTGCCATCCGCTCATGCGAACATGCCGCGCCCCTCCAGCTATGGAACGTGCCCTACACAGGGGCATTGGATTGTATCTCGAGGATATGGAGCGAAGAGGGCGTACCGGGCTTCTACAAGGTAGCCACAAGAACACTGACGTAGCATGTTGTTTCTTTCGTGATAACGTATATATTTTCGGATCGATCCGGTGCAGGGTGTCGTCCCCGAGCTGGTGGTCGACCTGGCGCCGGCCGGGATCTTGTTCCTGGCCGACCTGGCCATCAGCGCCGTCTTCGAGCCGTCCCTCCTCTTTGGCCTCTGAGCAATAAAACAAAAACAAAATATAAAATATTTTTTCAACTCAAATTTCTAACTCTCGACCAGACTGAACTCCGCGTTGGCTGTCTCCTCCTGGCGACAGCAAGCAAGAGGAAGGCGATGGAGGTGCCGTGGACGTTCGTGTTGTGGGTGGCGGTTATCGTCTTTCTCTTCCACTACTTTATCTTCAAGCCCTTCCTCCACGGAAAGCTGCCCATTCCGCTCGCCAAATGGGTCGGACGTGCCGTACACTACCCCAAGCTCCCCTTCGTGGTAACGCCACCCTCATCCCCATCCACGTGCAGTTTGTCCCCCCCCACTCATCAATCAATCAATGGTTCATTGCACTTGAAAAGATTGGCACGTTCGCGTTGGGTTTGCGCAAGTCGCCGTACTGGAGCAAGATCGACGATGATGTGTACCTGGGCTGCCTGCCCACCTTCTGGAACCAGCGCCTCCTAAAGGATTTGCAGATACGAGCTGGTACCTGCGCCGCGCCCACCATCATCTACACTCACTTGTGGGNGGGGGGGGGGAAGTGGTGGTGAGGACCATGCTAATGGCTGATCGTTCGCGCAGTTGTGAACATGTGTGACGAGGCCTTTGGCCCCGCCGCGTTCTACAAGGAGGAGGTATGCAAGCTAGCCTCTGCTCAGCCTACTGATGTCAATCCGAACTGCAGCAAGCGCGGTGTGTGATGATCGTTCTCTTGTCCCTGAATCTGGGTCCATCCATAACCTGCAGGGTATCGAGCAACTGTATCTGCCCACGGTGGATCATATCGAGCCTACCGTGGAGGACACGAAGAAGGCGATTCGGTTCATCGAGAAGAACGTGCAGCAGGGCAGGAAAGTCCTCATTCACTGCATGGCGGGTACTTGCGACCATCGTTTCGCTGCACTCATACCTCTCCCTCCCGCTCAGCTGACATCTGTGATCACAGGTCGAGGGCGAAGCGCGGCCGTGGCGATGGCCTGGCTGCTGCACCGTTACAGGCACTTGGATCTCGACAGCGCGCAGCAGTTGCTACTTTCCAAGAGAGCCATGGTGCGGACCAAGCTCAACAAGCAACGCAACTTGGTCGACTTTCACTCCGAGCTGGTCGTCCAGCGCGCTGAGTAGCCCTGCCCCCAATTAAGCTGTTGCGACAGAACCCTATTTATTACGTATGTACAACCACACATGGCATCCCACGCCTTCCTTTTGAGTTCTCTTGCAACACTACGACCACATCGCAGACGTCACCGCAATGTGCGGCTGCGGGATCAACACAGAGCACTGCTAAAGGCACCCACCCATGCTTGGGGGCAGGGGTGAGGTTCGAAAGGGGAACCTGTGGTTGGGGTGCTGGCCATCATCCGCGGATTTGACGAATTTGGCGATATTTTTACGGAGCATGCTCGGCTTGGAATTCTGCTGGTTTGTGCGAGAGAGAGCCCAATATGCTGGCACCTACGTGAGAGATGGTGCGAGCGACGTGTGGGTCAGAGATACCGAAACGCACTATCAACAGCGCGCCAGGTAGTTTGCACACATACGCACAAACAAACGACACAGGAGCGCTCTCTTTCCTTCACGCCATCAGCACAAAGACAACCTACCTCTTGGCCACCCAAACCCATCAGCAGCAACATCAGCAGCATACCCTGGCGGCACGGGCACAACTCATGGCCATAAGCGCCGAAGAAGACGACTACTCAGTGGCCAAGTTCTACACCAACCTCTGGCTCAATGCTGCGATCGGAGCCGCAGTCTTCCTAACCTTCTGCGTCTTCAGGCGCTTCGGGCCATTCGGCTTGCGTCGGTACGAACACGACCGAGAGGCTTGCTTGCATCTTTAGCTCTGAGCCAGCGCTAACGCGACTTGCATGGGCTTTATGAAGCTTCTTCAACCCATTCCGCCGAAAGGCCGATGAAGAGGGCAGGCTTCCAGAGCTGGACGGTGCTGGCGCAAGCACCGAGGATGAGCAGTGTGACGACACCAGCTTCCTGCATTGGGCGTGGCGAGCCCTCAGGTACTGGTCACCATCTCCTTACCGCCCTCAAACACCATAGACTCGCTAAACGCTGTGCTCGCGGCGAAAGGGTCAAGGAGGCTGATGTGTTCGATCGACACGGGGAGGACGGGGTCATGTACATCCGTTTCCTGCGCATGTGCTCCGTTATGAGTCTCGTGATGATGATAACCGGCTGCGCCATTCTCCTGCCCGTGAACATCACCGCCAACGACGATGATCGTTCTCAGCGTCGTGCGTCCTCTCTCCTCCTTCTTTTCTGGATACATCATCTGTGAACTCCATCAGCTGATACGTTTGTCGTGGTGCACACAGACGACATGGGTGTGTTGACGATGTCAAATATCCCCAACCGCTCCGACCGATTCATCGTTCACATTGCCGTCACCTACCTCTATTCGCTGCTCTTCTACTGCTACATCGTGTGGGCCTTCAAGGGCTACACCTCGCTGCGGAGCGCTTACCTGGCCGCCAACTGCGTGCGAGGGTTCACCCTACTCCTACGCAACATTCCGAGCGATCTCCTCGGCAAGAAGGTGCTACGTCGGTGGTTCGAAGCTCGCCTCAGTGCGACTGTCGTTGCGGTCAACTTTGTATGGGAAGCTGGTCGACTGGATTCACTCAAGAAGCTGCGAAGTAAGCTGCTTGTCAAGCTGGAGAAGGCAGAGATGCAGGGCCAAGTGTACACCAGGCGAGGGCTCCTCGAGGTGTTTGGAGAGAAGGTACTGCGAGCAGGCCAACGTGGCATGAGCACACCCGTTCTCATCTCGTGGGGAGACAGGTCGAAGCGGCTGGCTTCTACAAGGAACAGATCGAACGGCTCAATCAGGAGATCGCGCATCTACAGCAAGCAAAGAGCAGGTTTGTCATCGGACTCATCAGCCTGCTGTAAGCGTGTTTGTTTCTGAGTGTTGGGTCTTGCGGTATCAGACACTTCAATAAGTCGGGTACTGGCTTCGTGACACTGTCTACGGCGAGGTTCAATCGCATGAAGATGGTGGCATTCACCGATCCTACCATCATGACCATCTCTCCGGCGCCAGCCCCCAGTATGGACTCCTCTCCGCTCACACCTCCTCCGCTATCGCGCAAGCTAATCTTACGTATCAGGTGATGTTAACTGGAAGCAAATCGACACCGGCTACGTGTCCCACCTGTTGCGCATCACCGTGATCACTTTCCTCTTGGTGGTCATCAGTCTGGCGTGGACCATCCCGCAAACGTTCATCGTTTCGGTGGCCAACATCTCAACCCTGCAGGAGGTAGCCTTCTCCTCTGACAAATGATCTGGCTCCGGCAGTGGTGCTGTGGCTAACGTCTGCGCCTCTGGCAGGTCTCTGGATTCGAATGGCTCGGCGATGCCATCACGTCCGGAATACCTCCCACCGCGATGGCGATTGTCGAGGGCTTCTTGCCTGCAGTCATCATCACGCTGCTGCTGATCTTGGTGAAGCACTGCTTCAAGCTGGCCTACACTCAATTTAGCGGAATCTCTTGCTACTCGCTGGCCGAGTGGTACGCCATGATCATGTACTCGTTCTTCCTCTTCCTCAACGTTTTCCTGGTGGTCGCCGTTGAAGGCACCTTCTTCCTTGCTCTGGTACGATTGGCTAGCTGGCCAATGATCACCTCGACTGGAGCTGCTGTGTAACTTTTCTGTTCGAACAGGCCGATATCATCGAGGAGCCCAGTGAGGTGGTCTCGCTGCTGGCCAACGCTCTCCCGCAACAGGCGCTGTTCTTCACCATCTTCATCATGGTGCACGGCATCGGGAGACTGCCTTTCCAGCTCTTCCGATTCGTGCGCCTCATCCGGTGCGCGTTCAAGTGGATATTCCTCGCACGCCCAATAGCTGCCAGCGAGGTACACATTGTTGCCCCTTAAATGCGTCCTTCAATTACTGCTCATTCCGAGTCCTCATCGTGTCCAACAGAGGCGCGACTTGCTGTCGGCGGGCGACTTCGACTTCATCTCGGGATACTCCAACGGTCTCCTGATCTTCACCATCACGCTGTGCTACAGCGTGATGGCGCCTCTGATCTCCGTCTTCGGCTTTATCTTCTTCGCTCTTACGCTGCTCATCGATGGATACAATCTCCACCGCGCAACTGAGCAGAGGTGGCAGGGCGGCGGCAAGGCGTTCTCCTTCGTGCTGCACCACCTGATGATCTCCTTCATCACCTTCCAAGTCGTCATGATCGGTATCCTCAGCCTGAGCGAGTATGCCGGCAGCGTTGCCCTCGTGCCGCTGCCCTTCCTCACGATCGCCCTTTGGTTCATCCTGCACTTCGGCTGGTCACACGTCATCAACTACGGACCTTTGGACTGTGCCGCCAGCGAGGCTTCATGGCGGGATTCCATCGGCGAGGCTCGCATGGTGCACGCCTACCGCCAACCCGCTTTCGTCCCGCTCGATCATGAGCTCGAGGCCTTGGAGGAGGCCACCGACGCCGGGAGCAGCGAGGGCCTTGCAAAAGAGGAGACATTCTACGACCAGAAGAACGAAAAGAGCCTGAGCGCCGAGTTCGAGGCACAACACATGCGCTTCTACCCCGAGTCGGACGAAGTCGAAGCCGCAGGTGAGGCTCTCGGACTCACGGTGCCGAAGGACCGCTGAGCCAGCTCGCTCTCGCTGCCGGAATTTATCCTGCCAAAAACTCCGCCTGGAACTGTTCGGGGCCGTCGACAGCGACTGTTCTCTCGAGAGCACCTTCGAAGAGGGCGGAGATCTGCCGCTTCTCAGGGATCCCAGCCTTATTTATAAAAGAGACAAGACCTGCCCAGTCGCGGCACACTGCCGCTTGAACGTCTCTCTTCCTTCTCCGGGTATCTTTAATTTTTGAGATCTTCAACAATGGGGCGAACGAGGCGAGCAGAGCATAGACAGTATCGGTTGGTGGCAGTGTCGATGGCGGCGTGCGTGCTGGGCGTGCTGGGCGTGCTGGCGTGGTTAGGCCTACTGCCCTCTCTCGGCCAACGGGACAGTGTTTATATCGAGCATTGCATGGCCGATTGGGGCAGCGCACACAATGGTTCGTTCCGCTGCTGTTGCAGCACAACACAAGCTGACGCTTGCACTCACAGACGCGGACGAGGACATGAACGTGGACCCTCAAAACTGTCCTGAGGAGATGCCTGCTTCGCTGCGAGACGCATACACTCTCAACGGTACACACGGTTGGTTTCTGGGAAGTCTAGCAACGCTCACATTTCGCCGGCGCCATGTAGGTCAAGTCACTGTGGTCAACCAGTACAAGTGCCAGACGGGTGCCCTTTACCAGAAGAAGCACCACTACACTCAGCAACAGATAGACGCCAGTGCGTATTGACTGTGTACCCTCCAGATGACAAAACCTGCAGCTAGATCAGGCAGCTAACCGCTGTTGTTGTTGTTGTTGTGGCAGCCATAACAAAGGTGGAGATGGGACTGGGGAACTACTACAGCGTGCTGGATCTGCTGCTCTATAGAGCCCTCAAGGAGTACCCGCTTCGCCTGAAGGACGTGGTCGTGCTAGGAAGCCAGAGGTGCTATCTCCGCAAGGGTGAGTGAATGTGGATAGGATCTCTCAGCTCAGGCCCCTGGTGTGTACGTTGCAGACCTGTTTACGAGAGCGTGTGCCTGGTCTTCGGCGGACGTTCGTGCACAACGATTGACTTCCAGCGCATCACGGCCGATGATCCAAGGCACGAGTGCACTGCATCTCCACAGCGGCGCAGCAGGCCACTAAATGATAATGATTCAGATTGCGTTTCATGACGGTGGCCGACTACGACAAGAAGCCCGAACTGTTCGAAGTAGCCATCTCACTATCGTCCTTCGAGCACGATGGCCTTGGCAGGTGAGCACTTTGTTCCCTTGTCCTAAAGACCAGCATATCTGACTTAGGTGATGCTGACGGGGCGGCAAGATATGGAGATCCTCTTCGACCAGACGGCGATCTGAACATGATGAAGAAGATGAAGTGTTTGGTGCGACCAGGCGGCCTCCTGTTCCTTTCGGTGCCAGTGGCCAAGGACATGATCGTCTGGAACATGCATCGCATCTACGGTAAGCTGAGGCTGCCCCAGCTCCTGGCCCACTGGAAGATCGAGAAGATATACTCCACCTGGGAGTGGCACATGAGGTGGGACAAGGAGGAATCGGAGGGCCGCGCCGACTTCGAGCCCCTGTTCGTGCTGAGGAACGAGGTAAACGCTTTCTGCTTTTGCCTTAGTGTGTGAAGGGGTCTGATGTTCTGATGTTCTGGTGTGTGTGTGTGTTCAGGTTCCCGACCAGGGGCACAATGACCGAATGCTGGCTGAGCACGGAAGTGGTTTCGAAAGGAGATTGCGCTAGCTTGGCGGCATCTCCTGTCTCAGAGCTTGTTCTTCTGCAAGGGGAAGCGCCACTCCTTCCCCATTTGAGCAGCAATCAGGTGGAATCTATCCGCTCCAAAGTACATCTGAGCCTAGGCGCAGAAAGAGGGATGCGGTCAGGGACAGAGTGGATGTAAGATCAAGGCGAGTGCGCGCGCGTGTGTGTGTGTGTGTGTGTGGGTTTTTAAGTGCATGCGAACCTTTTCCTTTGGTTCGCTGGCGCGACGGACAAAGATGGTGGGTGCACCAAACGCACCACGGGATACCGCCTCGTCGGTCGTCGCCTTCAGCTCGTCCTTCGCCTCCGCCTCTGTCAGCGCCGCACCTACGTTAGCCGTGTAACTGCCCCACACATTGAATTGAGTGAGGAGGAGCATGTGAAGAAACCTTGGGCCTGTTGGAGGAGGTGGGCTGCCTCCTGCTCGGTGCAACCGGCGGTGATGAGGGCGCCGGTGATGGTTGGCACATCGTTCGGGTCGCCGTCCTCCTCCCAGTAGATCTGCCACAGCCGCTTGGTCGCTGCTCGCAAGCGGTGCTGGTCTGGCAGGCCGGCGGCGTGGTCCTGGCGGTCGAGAGCGACCAGGACGCGCTGGGCGAGCAGGGTCATGACGGGGAAGCGCGAGGGCACGCGCAAACGGAGGCCGAGCACGCGGGAGTGACGGTTGAGGTCGCGACCCATGTAGCGGGCCTTGGCAGCCACCGACGCGGGTGGCTTGTTGTCCGTGGCCTGCATGACGGCGCCGAGGAAGAAGGGACGCAGCACAACCGATACCACGCCGCGCCATTCGTCTTCCTCCATGCGCACGAGCTGTTCGAAGCCCAGATAGGAGTAGGGGCTTATCACATCATAGAAGAACTCAACTACGAACTTGTCGCCTTGCTGCTTGGCCATGGTGCTGCAGCACGAAACAAAAGAACTGCGCAATTCTGGTATTTTCTTTGTTATTTCCTTGTTAATTTCTTCTGACTGTTTTTTCTCCCCTCCTGACTGCGCGGAACACAAGCGGCCAGAAGAGACACAGAGACGTGATGAGCTGGTGGGATAAGACGAAGGAGAAGGCCAATAAGACGCTCATCAACGCACACAATGCGGCGTTTGGACCTCTGACGAGCTCCAAGTACCTCACGGAGGGCGTTCTTACGCCTGAAGAGGTAACTTATTAATTTTGGTGGCTATCATTTGAAATCATTCTTTTTAACTTAGTTTTTATTAATAATGCACTCCATGATTTCTTCTCCATAAGTTCGTGCAAGCGGGCGATCTCTTAGTGTACAAGTGCCCAACATGGAGCTGGTTCGTCTCTCCCCCCCCCCAACGCCAATTTTGACCCTTTTTCCCGTTAATTATTAATAATGGTTTTAAAAAAAAAAATCGTGAAGGGAGGGAGGCGATGCCGACAAGGCCGTTCCGTACCTGCCCAAGGACAAGCAGTTCCTCATCACTCGCAAAGGTTCCTCCCGCCCTTGTGTGGATGTGAGAAGAAGAAGAAGAAGAAGAGACGGCTTACAACGCACTCTGCTCGGTTCGTCACTCGGCAAACAGTGCCCTGTTTGATGCGCGCGGCTACGCTGGAGAAAACGGCCAATGAGGCGCAAAATCAGGAGATTGAGATTGACGGCGATGAGGTAGGCACAGACCCAACACATACAAGCACATTTGTGTGCGTTTCTGTGCCTGAAACTCACGAGCCCTGTGGACAAAACGTAACGCCAGGGCTGGGTGGAAACACACGTTGGGTTTGGTAAGGACGAGCCCACCGAGATCCCTGAGATTCCCACCGAGGAGGAGGAGGAGGAAGCTGCGCAAACCACGAAAGGTTACCTGCCACAAGACTCTCTCTTCCTGGATTAGCGCGCGGCGGCTTCCTGCGGGGCCTGTCGCGTTCGTGGTAGAGTGGTGAATGAGCTGCTAAGATGATGGACGCGACACGCAGGCTCTGAGCCGGAGGCTGTTGGCGAGGAGGAAGAAGAGATTCCTGACATGGAGGAGTTCGAGGAAGGCGACAACCTGGAAGACGAAGATCCGGTAAGCCTTGACAACTGCTTGTTTCCGTGTAGCGCGCTGCGAGAGACAGCATGCTCACACGTGTGCGTGCTGGCACGAACTTTCGTCATTAGTCGGCGCTGGCCACGGAAACCGACGGTGACTCCGACACCATCCTCAAGACGCGTACCTACGACATCTCCATCACCTACGACAAGTACTACCAGACGCCTAAAGTGTGGCTGTTTGGCTATGACGAGGTCCCTACCCCCACCTCCCCAAAAAGGCGGCTGTTTCATGCGAACGGGAACAACGACATTGCTGGTTTGTTGTATCAGCGCTGACCCTCTGTCTTTGGATGTGTACAGAATGGCAATGGCCTTACACCGAAGCAAGTATTCACGGACATCAGCCAGGATCACGCCCAGAAGACTGTGACGATAGACACTCACCCACACATTCAGGTATGGCGGCTGCCCAAGGCCAGCAGCATTGCTCTTTCCTCCTGAGCCATGATGATTCAACTGACGATTGCGTATTCGTTGGGGGCGGCAGATGTCGTGTGCCTACATCCATCCGTGCAAGCATTCCTCGGTGATGAAGAAGATCATCCTTAGGCAGGCCGAGTGCGGCAAAGAGCCCCGTGTCGACCAGTACGGCCTCTGCCTCAACCGCCCTTTTGCGTGGGCGCCTTCGCTTTGGCCACTATGTAGCTAACACTTGGTCCGCCTTTGCTCTCACATATGCTGCCACAGATACCTGTTCTTGTTCCTCAAGTTCTTGTCGGCGGTCATACCGACGATCGAGTACGACTACACCATGGAGATGGAGAGCTGAGCGTGAGCTTGCTCCCTTGCGCACCCTGCTGCGCCCTTTTTTTTGTATTTCCTTTCATTTTCCTCTCTTGCAAAAAACAAATAATTAGCCCAAAATCGAATTTTGTGACCGCGGCGTGACGAGTTTAGGTTGGCTACCGCCAACCACCCCAGCTTCCCCTTGTGTAGAGTTTGCTCGTTGTCGGTTGAAGGAGGTCCTCGTCATTATCAGCCCAGCATGAGCAAGAAGCCTTTCAGCCCTTTCCAGGCGCTGGACCAGCAGCGGCGCGAGGAGGAGGAGGCCATGCGCCGCCGGATGGAGGCACGTCTTCGTGGTGAGTCCGTGCCTACCGGGTCAGATCGGCAGGTCACGGACGACAGGAGGCAGATTTCGCCTCGTGCGATCTCTCCCCGTGCGCCGCCCCCTTCTTCCTTCCCGCCCCCGGCCGCTGAGCTCAAAGTCGAGGGCAGCCTTGCCCCAGGAATGCCCAAAGAAGGTCCGTAACTCCCTTCCTGACCTCATCATCCCTTCCTTGCCCCCCCCCCAACCGCTCCGGTGAATGATCCCGAAATGGTCGAGGGCGGTTTGAGGTTTGCTCGAAGTGAGCGCTCACTGACAAACCAGCTGTCTCTCTCCCTCCGCAGATGAGATGAAGTTCGTGGCACAGGTGAGGCAACAGAAGAAGGCCTTCAATCCTTTCTTTGAAATGGACAAAAAGAAGAAGGAGGAGGAGGAGAAAATGCGCCGTTTGATGGAGAACCGCTTCCGTTCGGGCGACGCGCCCGCCGAGTCCCCTCGGCGCGACAGCGTCAGTGACGACACCAGCGACGACACTGACCGCGAGAGGGAGAGAGCACAGGAAAGGGACAGGGAGCGGGAGCGTGAGAGAGCCGACCAAAGGCGTCGCGAGGAGCAGCAGCAGCAAGACGAAGCCAGGCGGCGGAGAGAAGACGCCGACAGGAGAGCGCGTGAGGACGGCAACCGGCAGGCACAACAGAGGCAGGCCGCGGAAGATGATCTCAGAAGGGAGCAGACAGAGCAGGAGAAGAGAAAGCGCTCGCAGAGTGACGACGAGCAACTGCAGAGGGAAGCCGAGCGGAAGGAAAGGGAACGCGCGGAGGCGAAGAAGAAGGACGAAGAGGACCGACACCGGGAGGAGCGCGAGCGCGAGCAGAAGCGCAAGGAGCGCGAGGCCGAGGAAGAGCGGCGGCGACAGGAAGACGACCGCAAGATGAAGGAGGACCAAGAGGAGTGGAAGCTCTACTTCGACGACAAGACCAACAAGAATGAGGAGCGCAAACTCAAAGAGGAGGAGGATGAGGAAAAGTGGCGCGAGGAAGAGGAGGTTCTCCGTGAAGAGCTTGAGGTACGGTTCTCTCTCTCTCTCTCTCTTCGGCTGGCTGCATCACCATTGCGCTGCTCTATCGTCTTCAATCAACGTTGTCACAAACTTCCTAACCCATTCAACGTCTGCAGGAGTGCGAAGAGCCGGCTGCGAAGCGCAAGAAGTGGCAGCAGCTCATCAAGATGCTCGAGCGCGAGGCTGAGGAGCAGGATGGGTAGCGACACCGACCGCCATCTATCTGCTCTCTTTCTTCTCTCTCTCTCTCTCTTTCTCCTTCTCTCTATTTGTTCATCATTTATTGGCGTTCGTTGACACTGATGCGTGAGTGATCGTGTATCGTGTCCTGCCGTGCGTGCTGACAGAAACTGGAGCGAGGATGAGAAGCTGGCCAAAGAGGACCGCGAAAAGGAGAAAAAGAAAATGCAAGAGGACGAGCGGCGATGGGAGCGCGAGGAGAAGGACAGAGAAGAGGAGTTTGAACGCAAGAAGGATAAGTGCGAGGAAGAGGAAGATGAAGATGATGCCGAGATCGAAAAGGCCGAAGAGAAGCTCGAGAGGCTTGAAGAGGAGTTGCTTGAGCTCGAGGAAGAGCTCGAAGATGACCTTGAAGATGTACGTGGACCTCTGGCTCCTATGTATATTGTGTCCTCAGAGCACAGCAGTCTGACCGCGGTAATGTAGGCTCGCGGCGAAGCGTCGGACTACGACGATGAAGAGGACGATGAAGAAGCCGAGCTGAAGCGCATGGAAGCCGAACTGAGGAAGCTTGAGTCCAAGGAGCGCAAAATCTCCCGGAGTGATTCGGTACCGCACAGCTACCCTCAAGGAGCACTGATTCCAATGAGAAAACAAGAATCCAATGGCTAAACTACACTTGTTATGTGCGCCGTATCAGGAGGAGGACTACTCGGATGAAGACAGCGCTTTCTCGGAGGAGGAAGAGGACCAGGACACGCTGGACGAGGTGCGCAAGATGGAAGAGGAGATCAGGAGACTCGAGGAAGAGGAGGAGGAGCTCAACAGACGGCAGGAGGAGAAGCGGAAGAAGAAGGCCGCTGAGGAGGAGGAATTCAAGAAGCTCGACGAAGAGCTCAAGAGGCTCGAGAGGGAAGAAAAGATCGAGACCAAGGACGACCTGAAGAAGATGAAGGGCCAGCAGCGTGAGGAGGAACTGAGGCGCATGGAGGAGGAAGTCAGGAGGATCCAGGCCGAGCGCGAGCGCCAGCTCGAACTCGAAAGGCAGCTGGAGCAGGAGCGCGAGCTGCAGCGGGAGCGAGAGAGACAAGACCGCCAGAAGCAGTGGGAGCGGGAAAAGAATCTGCGTGCGGAGAGAGCCCGCCAGGAGAAGGAGGCCGCCGAAGCCGCCGAACGCGAGCGACTGGAGAAGAAGGCCACCGAGATGGCGGCCATCAAGCAGGTTACCAGTGCCAAGAAGGCATTTAACCCCTTCCTCGAAATGGAGAAGAAGAAAAAGGAGGAGGAAGAAGCCTTCCGGCGGGCCATGGAAGAGAAGATCAAGAGACGCGATGGTGGCGCCCCTTCCCCGTCGGCCGTGAGCATTCCACCGGTGTCAGCCCCGTCAAAGGAGGCGAGCTCTTCTGTTCGCGAACGTCCCGTGGAGCGCGAGGAGAGCGAACGCTCGCGTATCGAACCCGAGCCCAGCAGGCCCGCCGCATCCACCGAGCCCTCGCGCGTCGATCGTGGAGCCGAATCCAGCAGACCCGCTGCCGCTTCAAGCATCGCCAGCGCCAGCGCGCCAAGTACCGCGTCTCAGGTTAGTCCCCCCTACTAATGGCTTGAAAACACTTGTTGCTCGTGATGGTAACATGGATTCTCTCCCATTTACTGCGCAGCCGAAGAAGCCGCGTTCTGCCACAGACCCGTGCGAGGTGTGCGGCGAGCGTGTGTACTTTAGCGATCGTCTCTCGGCCGACGGGAAGCTCTACCACAAGAAGTGCTTCCGCTGCGCGCATTGTAACAACATGGTCAAGCTAGGCAACTACGCCTCGCTCGAGGGCAAGCTTTATTGCAAAGTACTCCTTCCCCCATCCCATTCTCCGCCGCTATGTGTGTCTGTCTGGCCACATCTGCATTGGCTAAGACTTCTTCTTCTTCTTCTTCTTCTTCTTCTTCTCGACTTTCACATCATGCAGCCTCACTTCAAACAGCTGTTTAAGGCCAAGGGTAACTACGCCTCGGGCTTTGGCAGCGAGACGCCAGTGGAGAAGTGGAATCGGGAGCACGGCATCGCCCCTAACACGCTAACTGATCAGGCCAGCGAGCCGTCATCATACGAGTCCTACACAACCGATTACTCTGCTTCGTCCAGTGAGCCCGAGAGGGAGTCCGTTCCTCTTTCATTGTCCCCCAGGTGGCTTCCCCCCCCCCCGGGGCTCCCGGTGCCCTCCGTCTGAGGGACAAGCGTTAACCGCGGGACAACAAATGCAAATAGGTCGAGTGCGGCCGATGTACCCGACGAGGCTAAAGAGCCTACGCCGGCCAAACCAGCTGCGCCCAGCACTGAAAAGGCTGCCACCACTCCTTCGGGTACAACACCATGATCCTTTTTGCACGGCTGAGTCGATGCACTCAATCGCAATCTACTTCGCTCTTCTATGTGCAGGAGGCAACAGCGGCGAAGCCGAGCCGTTCGAGGAGGACGAGCGTACCATTTTCGTGGACTACATGATGGACACATTCCGTAGGGACCGCCGAGTGCGCAAACAGCTGCTGCTGTCCTCTGACAGCGATGAGATCTATCACGTCCTCGCTGATGGTGTCATTCTTTGGTATGGGCTGCTACTTCTGGATTACACACTCCCCTTGCACTGGTCTCACGCTTGAGACTGTTTTCTTTTTCTCCTCCAGCAAATTCATGAACGAGCTCGTGCCGGATACGCTCGATGACCGAGTCATCAACGGCACCCCGTCGGGCAAGACCCAGATCGTACGCCGCCTTGTTGAATCTTCAACATGACCGTCCCAACCAACAGTAGTAGCTCACATCTCTCTCCTGGGCCTAGGAGGAGAACTGGAACCTGTGCTTGAATTCGGGCAAGGCTATCGGCTGTCGCGTCAATGGGATCTCCATCGATGACCTCATTGATGGTCAGCCGCAGGCCCTACTTAGACTCACCTGGGAGATCATCAAGGCGCGTTCTCCCTCCCCGAGTGCACAACATTGGAATACGAGTACTTAACCAAGCTGCCTCGAACGGCATTATTGGTTCATTGCAGGTGAGCCTCACGACAAAGATCAGAAAGAACAGGTCTCAGCTCCAGCTGCTACTCGAGGACGATGAGGAAGTGCGCGACGTGGCCTCGCTCCCCCCGCAGGACGTCCTCGTGCGGTGGGTCAATTTCCACCTCAAGAAGGCCGAGCACGACCAAACCATCCGCGCGCTCACGCCCGATCTCAAGGTAAGCGGCTACCCCCCCCCCCACAAGCCTTTGCAGTTGTGGATGCGGACGTGATTCTCATCCCGAGCGTCGATGCGCACAAACGAGCAGGACTCAGTTGCGCTCACGCTGCTGCTGTGGTCGTTGGCTCCTCGTCGCTGCGACAAGAAGGCCCTCGACACGGACGACCACACGAGGAGGGCAAGGCTCGTCATCGACAATGCCAGCAAGCTGGACTGCCCCAAGGTGGCCACTCACACTGGCATCGCGTCTGGTCACTCTCGCATGACCTTCTCCCTCGTCGCCCACCTCTTCTGCCGCGAGTGACCGGCTTGCTCTCACGCCACCCTTAAAATATTAAAGCCTATTTTTAATATTTTTTCCATAGCGTGTAGTCTCTGATAAGTCGTCCTCTTCGCGCTCAAGCCCTCCCTCTTGCCCGAGATGGACTTTGGGGACGTGGAGTACTGGGAGCGGTTCTACCGGCGCTTCTTGCCGAACAGCCAGCAGGCGCTTCTCGCCGGGTCGGACGAAGCTCCTTGTGCGCGTGGAGAGAGCGCAGGACAGCTGGAGCAGTACGAGTGGTACTTTGAGGCGTCGGCGCTAGTGCCTCGCCTGCTGCCGCGCCTGCGAGCACTTGCAGCTGCAGGCCGAGAGCCACTGACAGCGCTCATGCTGGGGTGTGGAAGTTCGCGTTTGAGCGAGCTGCTGTACGCTGCGGGCTACCACCACATTACCAACGTCGACTTCTCGCCCCTCGTCATTGCGAGCATGCGGGAGAGGACCTGCGCCTCGTGCCCTCAACTCCAGTGGCTCGTTGCCGACGTGACCAATATGCATGCTCTCGCATCTGCAAGGTGATGTTCCCTTCTCTCCGAACGATCAGCATCAGCACACCCCCGAACCGACACGAACTCTCGCCTCACGCTGAGCTTACGTGGCCCTTTGTGTGCGCACAGCTTTGATGTCGCGATCGACAAGGGCACACTCGACGCCATCATGTCGGCGGCGGAGTGGCAGAGAAGCGGCCCTGCGATGGGCGCCGAGGTGCACCGCGTGCTCCGGCCCGGAGGCCAGTGGCTGCTGTGCAGGTAACAGTGCAACTCACTTCGCTTCAAAGGCCGTTGCACCTCACGCAGGCGTGGGTGGTACAGCTTTGGTGATGACAGAGCCGAATGCGTTGATGCCGAGCTGGAGGCTGACACACACGAGAATGATCAAGCGAAATGGGAGGCACAGTCCGCTCGGTGGCACGTCGTGCGGGAGCAGATCACTACCGCAGACGGAAAACCCAAGCCTGCGGTGGTGGAGGGGGACGAAGAGATAGGGACGTGGTTCCTCTACACCTTCACCAAGCTGACACCATCCCCTTTCCGCGGCGAGCAGCTCGTTCCAACGTGAGTGAAGAGGACGTCATAAGGGAAAGGATTTTATGTGTGGCGAGAGGAGATCATGATGTCCGCACAGACGAACACCACCCCACCCCCCACCACACGACCGGCTGTACAGTCTATAGAGGGAAGTAAAAATACAAGGTGGGGGGCTACATCAAGATTGGGGGGGGGGCAATAACGTGACGAAGAGGACGAGACATGACACAGACGTCCCTGCGCAGCTAACCTCCGGCAGACTTCAAGAGTAAGGCTGGCCCTACTTGGAGCTGTGGCGCAGGGAGACGAGGGTGTGGTGGTGCCCGTTGTGGCGGAGGCACATGGTGTTGGCGCCCAGCAGCCGCTTCTCGAGCTTGAGGAGGGCCGAGAGGAAGCCGCGATTGGGGCACACCACCGGCCGGGCCTGGCACACGAAGGTGAAGGCCTTATCGAGGGACCACCGGTAGCGGTGGATGAGGTAGGCCGTCATCACAGCCGGTCCGCGGCTCCGGCCGGCGCAGCAGTGGATGAGCACGGCGCCGCCCTTGCCCCGCTCCACGGCGAGTGCGGCGTCGATGAAGGCAAACGCCGGCGCGAGAGCCTGCTCAAAGTCACCCTCGGCTCGCGACGAGTCCAGCAGCTCGCATCGATGGTAGGCCGGACTCCAGTTGTCGTCGTCGCCGCTAAAGTCCGCTTCCTCGGACGCGTCGCACATCTCCTCATCACTGCCGCTGCCTGAACCCGGTGACGACGACGACGACGACGAGGAGGAGGAGGAGGAGCCGCCGCCAGCGCTAGTGTCTGCCGCCACGGCACCAGCGGTGAGGCGAGGAGAGGGCGTAGGGGAGCTGCGAGGGCTCGAAGCTGCAGCGGAGGAGGAGGAGGAGGAGACGAATGGATCGAGCAGGCCTCGGGCGCAGTTGACGACGTGGGTGACGTTGAGGCGCTGCAGCTCGGCCTGGTCGCAGGCGACGTGCTTGTCCCCGAGGAAGAGATTAGGGACGATGTAGCTGACGGGTGAGGGTCGGACAAGATCCTGGATGGTACACTTCACCTTCTCCCTCATTGTTCGTGTTTACGGCGCCGCTTGGCCAATAATGATAGTCGCAAATGCTCGCGTTCTGGCCCTTGTGATTCTTGGAGCAGTTGTTAGTAGTGTTGCCGTTACTGGAGTCGTCGGCGAGGGTGGTAAGGATGATGATGATGATGTTGAGGCAGATGATGTTGAAGCAGATGGAGATCATAAATGGAGATTGGGTGGGACTGAGTTCGTGCGCGTGGGGTTCGAGCTCACACAAAAATGGAGCGAATGTGAAGTGATGCCCGCGGTGTGGCTACGAGTGATGATGATGATGATGTGTGTGCAGCTAACGCGGATGGGTAAGCCAAGAAGGGAGCAAGAAAGACGAAATGCGAAGCGAACAGAGCGAAGGGGACGGCTTTGGCTTAGTCGACGCGCAAACCCGCTTGGGGCTTCGGGTGAAAACGGCGGAGTTTTCTTACCTCCCATTTGCGGCATCTTGTGGATCTGCAGAACCACGGCTGAAAAGAAGAAAAACAAAGTGAAGAAAAGGAAATATAGCAGCAGCAGCAGCAAACGACATGTCGCAACGCGGACGCAAGAGGTCCCAGCGTGCTGACTCATCCGAGGCAGGCCGCCCTCACACCCTTCACCTTTACTTGATGCTGCCGTTTCAAAAACCAGGATGGATTGAGGCTTACTTGAAATTCACTCCCCCCCCCCAATCACAAGGATGATGAGGCGGAGTACGAAACCAAGAAGAAGCCCGTGCAACGCAGGAAAAAGGCTGGCGACGCTGATGGAGACGGAGAGGGCGAGGGTAAAGCCACACGTTGGGAGAGCCTGTCTCGCGAGGTATAGACTCCTCCTCCATCCTAGTATTTTCATTTTTAATTAATTGTTATTTTGTTGCTCTCGCTTGTAGCAACGAGAGAAGCTCGTGGGAGATGTGATGAGGCTGGCACTCTTCCTCGACCACAAGAAGCGCCCACTGAAGCGAGCAGACATTACGGCTAAGGTGCTTCCGGGACACAAGGGCAGCCAGCTCACTTCGCAGCTCATTGCCGAAGTAAGTGCTTCCCCTCGACGCGTCCACTCACTGTGTGTCGAGCACAAAAGGCTCTGAGACTCTCCTTCTCTCTCTCTCTCTCCTTCTCTTCTTTTCCTGAGCTAACGCGTCGCTGCCGAACATAGGCGCAGAAGAAGTTCAAGTATATCTTTGGATACGAGTTAGCTGAGATCCCGCGAGTGAAAGCGGATGCCTCCGACACGGGTACGGTTCCGGAGTGTTCATGCTGGATCGTGCAGTTAGCTAACTGATGTCTGTTGTGGCCAACGTACGTCGGCACGGGTACTATACAAGCAGGCAAAGGAGGAACGGGCGTTTACATCCTGAAGAATGTCTATCCTAAGGAGGTCAAAGCCGTGGTGACCAGCCCCACCAACAATCAGGGGGTGCGTGTTTCCCTGTTTCATTTTAATACTGTCCCTTTATCGCGATCAGGATTCTGACCACCTCCACTCTCTTCTCTCTCTCTCTCTCTCAGCTGGCCAACCAGACCGCTCTTCTCCACACCATACTCACAATGATCACTCTGTCCGATGATGTGCTCGAATCGGGTACTGCAACTGCTTGTCTTCCACGTACACGAGTGCGCGCGATAACTGACACAGGCCCATCCAATTTTCGTGGTGTGTGTGTGTGTGTGTGTTTGACAGAATTGCTTCTCACCAGCCTCAAGAAGCTTGGGCTCGATGAAGACGTACCCGACCCGGTTCTGGGCGATTGGAAAAAGCTGATTGACTACTTTGTCAAGGAGATGTACGCAACACTCTTCCCTCTGCTGCACCTGGCGTGGTGCGTAACGATCGTGCACCACCAGGTACATACACCGACAAAAGGCCACAGGAAGGGTAAGTGCCAGTGGCGCCATGGTCATCGAGTACCGTTGGGGTGGACGAGCTCTGCTAGAAGTGGACAAGATTGAGATCATGCGGTAGGGCCTTCGCGCATCCATGTGTTGTGCCCTTGCTGATCAGCAAGGATTGTTGGCCTGAACTGAAGACCGCTCTCCTCTCCAGGCACGTAGCGGGAATGTTTGGGGAGCCTCTGGACCCACTGATCGTCCAGGAGATGGAAAAGGCGGTGCAGCAAAGAAAGCAGAGGGCCGCGGAGAGCAGCGAGGCGTCTGCTAGCTCACAAACCAGCGCAGCAGCCCGACCCCGTGGCCAAGGGGCAACTGGTCGTGGTGGTGGAGGACGGTCGCGGAGAGAGGAGGACTGAAATAATAAACAGAGAGAAGAAAACAAATAAAAAGTTAAAAGAAACAAAAGAAAACAAAGGGCGGGAGGGGGGCATTTTGGAGGCTGGCCAAAATCGAAGCAGAACAAGAGAGGCGGCAGCAGCAGCAGCAACCTCCTCCGATCGACAATGCGGCGTGCCTCTATGCTGGGTCGCAGTGCCGTCCACGGTCCGGTCTACCGACGAGCCTCCGGAGCTGCTGCTTCGAACGCGACTAAATCGTCGAGCTGGCAAGCGACAATTAATTGCACCACCGGAGGCAGAGCAGCACAATGGGGTGATTCCGCCCTCTTCATGCGTCGTACTCTCGCCAGCTCCGGAATGAGGCGCGGACTGGCCACTTCAGCCGACGGGGGTAACAATGATCAGGGTGGGTCAGCAGCAGCAGCAGCAGCAGCACCCACCACAAAGCCTGGCCGGCCAAGCGAATCGGCTGCGGCCTCAGCTGCCTCGCAGCCGCCAGCGCTTAAGACACATCCCATCAAGTGGGTGGACGAAGATGAAGCGCTCAGCCTCGATCCGAAAGTCTACGCCTTCGACCAAGAAGACGATGAGGAGGTGTGGGAACGTTTGGCGGGCGTGTCGGACAATGCGCTGGGAGGCCACGCCGCCGGCGATCGCCTCCGTGGCGGCGGCAAGGCCAAGGAGCGATTGGCCAAGAAATTCCCCATCGAGTATGACGCCGAGGAGGGTGAGGACGATGATGAGGACGAAGAGGACGACCTGCCCTCCCTCGGCGAGGGAAAACGCCAGCAGAGCACGCAGCAGCAGCAGCAGTCGCCAGAGGGCGAGGAGGAGCCGGAGGTACTCACGGCTCGTGAGCGTCAACTACGCGCCAAGGAGGAGGAGAAGGACAAGCAGTGGTCACTCCTCACCGCCCCCCTGAAGGAAAACCTCGAGGCTCAGATCAATGACGGTCAATATGCCCCACTCTGGTACCAAGCCTTTCCATCATACATGCAGCTTGCGCTTTGTTGCGGCAACACGGCCGCGTTGGCTGATTGTGATCATGGCAATGATGGGTGACGACGACGACGACGGAAACACACAGGTACCCGCACGTTGATGAGTACGAGGGCGATGGCTACGACGACTACTCCCGCACCATGCAGGACACCTGGGAGGACGACTCGCCCTTCCATCGGGACTACGAGTACGACGAGAAGGAGTTTAAAGGCCATTACGCCTTCTCCGTTTCCGGCCATCAGCACAGTACTGCAAACACTCCATACCTTTGCGTGTCTTTGAGCTCTCTCGCTGAGTTGTTCTCGCTGTGCTTCTCTTGCGAAGGTCTCTTTGTTGTTCACTGACTCCTCTTCCCCTACTATGTCTCAAGTTCTCAACGTCGGTCGGCACACCAAGACGACCAAGGGAGGCCGCGTCTTTTCGTTCTCCGCCACCGTGATTGATGGCAACGGTTTGTTATCTTTAGACACCTTGTGTCCTTCTCGTCGAAGACTCAAGCGATCAAACTCACCGCCTCAACACTTTTTTGGCTCACCCCAGGAAATGGCCGAGCTGGTTGGGGCTACGGCAAGGGTCCGACGCTATCAGATGCTGTGCTTGCTGCCCAAAAGGACTGTGAGAGGAACAGCTTCTTTATTGATAGATACAAGGGCCAATGCATCACGTACTACTTCGCGCGCGCGCGCGCGCTCTCTCTTCTCTTCTCTTCTCGCATGCTCACAAGTCACAAATTCTCGCTGCGCAAGGCACATTTTAACTGCGTATGTCTTTTCCCGGCTAGTGAGTCCATCCGCTTTAGCTACAAGAAGTGCTCAGTGGACCTCTTTGCCCTGCCTGAGGGTCGTATGCATCCAACATCGTCTCAGGTGATGCAACTTGTCTTCAATGCCTTCGGCCTTCAGTACATTGCCGGCAAGTGGCGCGGTACGCTCATCAGCCGCTTGCTCTCGTTTGCTTGCTTGCTTGCTTGCTCGCTCGCTCTCGATCGTATATCTTTCCTCCCAATGCTCACGAACATCCTCATTGACATCAAACACTGTGGCTGGCGCGCAGGAAGCACCAACAAGACCAAGAGAATCAAGACTCTGTTCATGGCGTTGCAGCAGGCGGAGCACCCAGACTTCCTGTCGGAGAAGCTTGGCATGAAGTTGTTTAAACCTAGGAAGGTGCCACGCAAGCACGGAAGGGTCTGGGCCTACGATTGATGAGTGCGAGCGCAACGTCACCGGATGACACACAGCACCGGATTATTATTGCACACAGGCCGCGTGACTCCGGCGCAACCCTCTCCCTCCCCGCCCACTCCCTTGCGTATCTTGTATGTGGATGGAAGAAGAAAAAACGAACACGTGTTTACCCTATGTCAAGCGTGCCACTCCAACCGTACGCTTCACACACCGCCCCCCTGGAGGAGACACATCGGGTTGTTCATCTTTATGTC